>JAVSCE010004424.1:0-91243 GCA_032199065.1 Smutsia gigantea
AAAGCAACCTAAGTGTCCATCAGCAGATGAATGGATAAAGAAGAAGTGGTACATATACACAATAGAATATTATCCAGCCATAATAAGAAAACAAATCCTACCATTTGCAACAACATGGATGGAGCTAGAGGGTATTATGCTCAGTGAAATAAGTCAGGTGGAGAAGGACAAGTATCAAATGATTTCACTCATATGTGGAGTATAACAACAAAGCAAAACTGAAGGAACAAAACAGCAGCAGACTCACAGACTCCAAGAAGGGACTAGCGGTTACCAAAGGGGAGGGGTGGGGAGGGCGGGAGTAGGGGATTGTGGAGTATTATGATTAGTACACGTGGTGTGGGGGGGTCACAGGGAAGACAGTAGAAGACAAGTAGGGACTCTGTGGCATCTTACTACACTGATGGCAGTGGGGTGTGCGGGGGACTTGAAAATATGGGTGAATGTAGTAACCACAATGTTTTTCTTGTGATACCTTCATAAGAGTGTGTATCAATGATACCTTAATAAAAAAATTAAAAAAGGATGATTGGCAGAAAGAGCAAGTCATACAATTCCTCACTGCCCTTTACTTCTCTAAGTTACAGGTAGCAGGAACTAAGGAGTTAAAGGCACCAGAGCAGGAGGGCACTTGTCAGGACCCAGCACTCCAGGGCTCAGGTGACAATTGGTTCTTCACGGCACTGGACTGGGGCCTTGAGTTCACATGGGAATGGAAAGGTGCCAGGTGGGTGCTGTACATGACTCTGCCCATCCTGGATCAGTACCTAAGTTTAGCTGTTGGCTCAGGGCTCACCAAATGTGTACTTCTGTTACCTATGGGCTTTGTAGACTCATCCCTAGAAAATGTAGTATAAGGCCTTCCAAAGCATAAGGGATTAACCAAATTCCTAAAAAAGCCAAGCATATGCTCCTAAGAACATTCTCCTCTTGTAGACAAGTCTCAGGTAAAACTGATATTTACATCAGGATGCAGCCTTATCAGTGGAAGAAGCCCTTTCCTCATAATACCGCAATGACGGATTCTATTTTTATTATAATTTCCTAAGAACTTCCACTCCCTTACCTCAGTCTTCTCCAGTGCAAGGTTGGTACTATCATCCCCATTTTACAGGTATGCAAGCATTTTTCTATCCCAGAGATACACAGTGTTTGGAAACAAGTAGAAAAGTAGAGCTGGAAAACCTCCTGCATCTCCCACTTCATTTATTCATTCAACAAGTTATTTACCAAATGCAGCTATGTGTCAGGCACCATTTTACATACTGAGGCTAGAGAAGTGAAAACTCATGACTTCTAATTCCCTTTAAAAAGTTTCTATCTAGGAAAAGGAGACAAAAAATACATGCAAAACAATGCCAGTTTTGCTAGGTGCGGAGGAGGGAGGAGTCAGTTCCCCGTGCAGAGGAGGGAGAGAAAGTTTCATAGAGGAAAGGATTCCAAATGCTTGGAATGATGAATAGTGAAGACAGAATGAGAGAAGGCATTTCAGGAGAAGAAAGCATGGAAATAAAATTTAAAAAATAAATAAGTTAAGTAAGAAAAATAAAGTGTACAGAGCACCTTTGTAAAGGTGAAATAACTATTCATTTACTCATCAGAAAATATTTATGCAGTCCTTAATATATATGCCAGACCCTGGACTAGGTGCTGAGAATGGGAAGGCAAGATTTTCTGCCCTCAAACTTAAAAGTAGAAAGATATAAAGGATATAATATCATAGAGAAATACATGTGATGACGAACACAACCAGACTAAGGAGGTGAGGCGATGATGTCTTTGAAGACGTGGCACAGAAACACAGGCCTGCATGAAGACAACTGGTGGAAAGTTGAGGAAAGAGCATTCCTAGCAACACAGGGGACAGATGCAAAGGTTAACTTGGTGAGTGTGAGGAACAGCCAGAGGGCAGTGTGGCTGCACAGAGTAAATGAGGAGGGAAAGATGCTTATGAGGTGCAGGTAAAGGCTTATAAACCCAAGTAAGGAGGTTAGCTTTTACTCTAGATACAATGGAAAGCCACTGGAAGGTTTCAAGTAGGGAAGGATAAGATCTACTTAGGTTGTTAAAAAATTACTCTGCCAAGCTTTGTGAAGAATGGACTAGAGGGAGAAGCAGGGAAGGCCATTATAGGCATGTAGTCACCTTGTATCAAACTATGAAACAGATTAAAAACTGAATTATATTCCCTTCTTACCTTCAACTCCTGCACCACCCAACTCCTTTAATCATTACAACTCTATTAGGCAGGATCTGTTCAGAAAAATAGAACCTACACTATATTGTTCAACTGAAGGAATTTTCCGTGGGAACCTGGTTGCAAAGTTGTCGGAAAAGCTGAAAAAGAAGACAGAGAAGGTGAGGGAACCCACAGATAAGCAATTGTGCAAAGCCATTATCACTCCTAGGGCTGAAACAGCGTGAAGAGGTGGCATCATGGTGTCCAAGAGCCAAGCCCACCAAGTGGGAGCCAGAATTGCGGACTACAGCAGGAGCTGATGTGCAGAGGAGGCTCAGCTGTGCTGCTGAGGCATGGAACAGGCAGACAGGGAGAAATATTTTGACTTCTCTCTTTCTCCCACTTTCCTTTTGGCTGTGCCCAATTGGAAGCCAGTAGACAAGAGAGCTGGGAACCGGAGTTTGCAGGGCTCAGTCAGCTCCCAGCTATGCCGAGCAAGGAAGGGACAAGGAAGGGGTCTAGAGTAAATCTGAACCCTAAATAACTGGCACTCAACCAGCCACCTGACCATCTCAAAATTCTGGAAACAATCGTTCAGTCATTATGACCTGTTAATTCATCCTCCAAAAGTCTCTCTTCTCTATTCCAAAGCCACTGCCTTAGTCAAGCTTTTATCATCTCTCACTTGGACAACAGACATGGATTTATAACTTGTTTCCCTTTCTCCGCTCTCTGCCTTCCAATGCGCCCTCAGCATGGTGTAGACCTCCAGAATTTCTCTTTAAAACAGACTTGATTGTGTCTCAATCTTTGCCTACAGCTAAAATCTAGTTCCTGGCAGGAAGCCAGAGGACCTTTCATAGTCTGGCTCCAGTATACCTTTCCCCCACACCTCCTATAAATACAGTGTTTTGACGAAAAAAAGAGAATTCAAATCTTCCCAAATATGACATGTTCTTTCATGCTCAGATCCTTTGCTCACACTAATTGGAATTCTGTCTTTGAAATCCTTTCTTCCTCCTGAAATCCTTTAAGTCTTAAAAGCCACCTCTTAAATGAAAATTTGTTCTGCAGACCCAGGTAAAATGAATTATTCCCTTTGTTATGTTCCAATAACAAGTTGTTTATACGATTAATAGAGCTCATGTGTCACATTTATACTGCTGACGTAGAGTATTCTGTACATAACATTCTAATTTTTTTTAGAAATATCAGTGATCTCCTTGATCAGGGATCCACCACTTATTTTTGTAAAAACGTTTTATTGGTACAGTCACGCCCATTTGTTTACTTACTATCTATGGCTACTTTTGCACTACAACGACAGAGCTGAGTAGTGTGACACAGACTGTATAGCCCCCTACACCTAAGGTATTTACTAATTGCTCCTTTACCTAAAAAGCTTGCCAACTCCTGTCCTCCATCTTTCCTTAAAGGGATTCCTAGAACTTAGCCCAATACCTGATACATAGTAGGCACTTAAATGTTAATTGAATTGTCTAGTAGGAATACAAGTAGGTAGGTTTAAGAACAAGAGAAAAAGCCAGAGATAAAAAAGAAAGGCATATTTAAAAATAGTGGCACAAAGCAAAGGAGGGGGGGAACCTATCTTTATGTAAGTAAAAGATTTACATTTTTTCCAGCTTTATTGAGATATAACTGACATTTAACACTTGTAAATTTAAGACGAACAAATATGATGGTGTAATACACATGTATGTTGCAAAATGTATAGCACAATAAGATTAGTTAACACATTCTTCCCTTCACATACTTACCATTTTGTTGTTATGATGAGAACATTTAAGATCTACTCTCTTAGCAACTTTCAAGACAAATGCTCATGGTGTTTTTGAAACAAAAGAACACAAAGAAGTGATTTTCTAACTACAGGTAGATAAGTTAGTTTGGGCTCAAGGAAGAATGTATTTAAAAAGGCAAAAGTTGTGAACCTTTCTGCCTTAATAGAATAGAATATCTGGAATTCTGGATGTTTAGAGCAAACATCCTATGTTGAATGTGATTTAAATTGGGTCAGGCTTATAAATGAACTAAAGCACCTTTAGAGTCCTCTAGCTCATGAGTCTATGATTGAATTAATTCATTTCTGCAGTATAGTTCTGGGAATTCCTAGGTATAGGACAAAGAAGGGGCAGGCGAGCCCTGCCCTGACAATATTAAAGGTTTCATTGTCTCTCTTTTGAATGTTTAGATAAGTAATCTGAAAATTACAGTAACAAAATATTTTGCGTGAACCTAACAATAACTCAGTTGAGTACACTCAAAGACTCTGAGGTTGTTTGACATACTGAAGTTAATTATGCCTACTGGCAAAACTGACTGGTGAAAGATTTTACTGTGTGTAACACATAGAAAATGTTGACTTGTGTTTTATATGGTGGTGTTGAACGCATCATATGAATTTATTAAAACTCAGAAAATAACTCTTAATTACTATTACGATCAAGAATTCAAAGCATCTAACATCAAAAAACAGAATTCTGGAAGAATTTAATTTCAAGCCGAACCTTCAGAGTGAAGTAAAACTCTATCCAATGAAAAAGACTATTAAAATACAATCAATAACCTGGGGGTGGAGAGAGGAGCTCTGCTCCATGTATGAGAAACAAATGGTTTTTCTTCATAGAAAAATAACTTACAGAGATTTTTAAAAAATACTATAAGCAAAAATTCTCATTCATTGCTGGTGGGAATACAAAATGGAACAGCCACTTTGGAAAATGGTTTGGCAGTTCCTTACAAAACTAAGCATACTCTTAACCATATGACTCAGCCACCATGCTCTTTGGTTATTTACCTAAATTAGTTGAGAATTATGTCTACACAAACACCTACACACAAATGTTTCCAGCAGGTTTTTTCATAATAGCCAAAATGAGGAAATAACCAAGATGTTCTTCAATAGATGAATAAATAAACAAACCATGGCATATCCGTACAATCGAGTGTCATTCAGCCATGAAGAGAAATGAGCTCTCAAGCCACAAAAAGACATGGAAGAACCTTAAATGCCTATTATTAAGTCAAAGAAGCCAATCTGAAAAGACTACATGCTGTGTGATTCCAGCTCTATGACATCACGGAGAAAACAAAACTATAAAGACAATAAAAAGATTAGGATGGCCGGAGATGATGGGGCAGAGTGTGATGAAAGATGAACACGGGATTTTTTAGGGCAGTGGAGCCATTTTATATGATATTTTAATGGGGGATATGGTTAGTACATTTGTCAAAACCCATAGAAGGTACAATACACACAGTGAACCTACTATAGACTCTATTTAATAATAATGTATTAATATTGGTTCATGAGTTGTAACAAATGTACCACACTAATAATGCAATATGCTAATAATGGGATACTGAAGGGAGAATGGATAGAGGTGGTATATGGGAAATTTCTGTACTTTTCATTCAATTTTTCTGTAAACATAAAACTGCTCTTTAAAAAAGGCTATTAATGTTTAAATATTATAAAAATAGAAAAATAGGAAAAATTTAATTAAATTATTCAAATAGAAATATAAGTGGCTGCTAAACATAAAGATGTTGAATGTTCTTAGTAATACAATGGCAATGAAACACTATTTATCCCAGTAACTTTGAAAAGGTATTAAAGTACTTTTAAGTACAATGAGACCTGTACTTTTGCACACTGTTGGTAGAAATGAAAAATCAGGACAGCCTTTCTGGAAAGCAATTTGGCAAGAATCTCAAACATATTTATTTCTCTGACACAAATAGTTCTATTCTAGGAGTCCATTCTATAAAAGTGTGTGTGTGTGATTTTACAATAATGAAAAATTGGAACAACAAAGAAATGGTTAAGTAAATTGTTGCACACTCAAATGATGACATTATGTGCCAATAAAAACTATGTTTTTAAAAATACTTAATAATGGAACAAAGTCAAACCCATAATTTTTAAATGGGAATATCCTTATCAATTTTTTCTGTTGTTTAAAAATTAAAATAATGCCAATGTATGGATTATACCTCAATAATGTTTTGTAATTTTCTTTTTTCCCCTAATGAAATATGATGGGATTCCTCCCATGGAAGTATGCATATAGATTATCTACATCTACCTTTCATCTTTTTTAAAGTTTCACAGTATTTCATTGTGTACAAATACTTTGTACTTTGTAAATCAATTGATATTTTTATTTATAGTATCCCATTGAATGGATGAAACAGTATAATAGCACTACAGAAAACACTATTTTCGGAGAGCTGTTGGTTGATTTGTATGTTAGTCTGTCCATCTGTATGCATACAAGAAGCATATACACCAAAATTTAATAATAATAGTAGGATTGGGGTAATTTAAAATTTTTTTCTTGTATTCAGTTACATTTTCCCAAGTATTGTACAGAAATATTATATTACTTTAATATTAAAGGGAAAAATGTAGTGAGTTTCTCTACCTATTCAACTAAAAAATCTCCAGGAACTACATATCAGCTTTAGCATCAAGCTCATAGGAAGGTTCTCTGATGGGGCAGGTCCACTGGGAACGTGGCATCTCTTTCCTGGCATCCACTCAGACTGTTCTTCTAGTGGGGATGTTCTCTCCCCACCTCTCTCTGCATTTCTAAACTCCCTCCTTCCTTCAAAACCCAACTCAACCCCTACCTCCTCCAGGCAGCATGTTGGGACTATTCTAGCCTATATAGCTCTTATATGTGTCCTAATTGTTTCTTGGTTTCTTGTCTCTTCCTTCCAACAGATCAAAAACACCCAGAAGATAAAACGCTCGATCCCACCTATTTGTATTCTTCACAGTGCTTAGTACTCAAGTGGACATGTAGAGGACACCTAATAAATACAGTACCTGTTTGTTCATAAATAAGGTAGGAAAGGTGAAAATGTCTAGCACAATGCCAACATTATGATAGATAATCAATACGTTTGTTTTGTCTGAAAGGATTAAGTCCTCAACTCAAAATTAATAAATCAGGAAAGGAATATTCAACCACTCACTAGCAGATAAGACAAGAGCAAGAACCCTAAGGAAAAGCCACAATCCCTCCACCTGTGACGGCTACCAAAGGTTACATTTTGAAGGAATGTAAACACAAAAGACATAGAATGAAACAAACACTTTCAATTCCTGAAAGCCAGTAAGGATGTTTTAGATTAACTCAGTCTTCAAACAAAAACATCTTCAAACTACCTGAGATTGAAAGGACATCTTTGATCATTTTAAGCAGTTAGCTTCCAACACATACTTAATTTGCACTGCAGACCTCTACATTTTCCCCGTCCTTCTCTCTTTACGCACTATTGGCCTCCCAAGCAGATAGCTTAAAGTTGATTTTTTTCCTAAAGATTTAAAAATCATCTTTCCCGTCTTTTTCGTGAACTTTTAAACATGCCCAACCGGGTCCACATATGTGGCATAATTTTAGGGACATTTCTGCCCAATTCGTAAGTTTGTCCACCTGCTCTAAAATCTGAAAGACCTTGATCAGAAATCAAAGCAATTTATTCTGTACTTAGGCAAGACTCAAAAGGCACACCTCCAGAGGAAAGCAGAGCATTTATTTGGATCCACTCTAAAATATTCTCTTGCCAGGTGCTCTCATCCCCGCTCAATTTCCTCATCACTATGCACACAGAAATGATTCACAAATTCATATCTCCAGCCTAAGCCTCTGTCTCCTCAGGCTTCAAACTTGATTATACAACCAGCAACTTACCTTATACTCTAGGGATTCTCAAAGGTGCCCAAGTTTAACAAATCCATGCTTTCACCACTCCCACACCTACCAATACTCCTAACCTGATTCCCTTCCATGGTCTCCTATTGCAATGAATTTTTCATCCAATTTAACAAGCCTGAAAGCCAAAAGTCATCCCATGACACCTCCCTCTCTCTCACCCCTACACCCAAACCATGGTCCAGTTCCATAAAAACGGTCTGTTTCCCTCCAACTTCTCCACCTTCTTTAGCCAAGCTCTGTTTAGTTCAACAACCTCCTAACCAGTTTACCTGTATCCCTTCTAATCCCAGAAAAACCTATTTACTATATTACAGCAAAAACAAAAATTTTAATACATATTATACCTCTTGTCCTTTCACTATTACAAAGCCTTTGCATATACTGTTTTCTTGAGTTGAACCACTCTTCTCTCTTTGATAACTGCCATTCCTTCCCATTTCTGCTCAAACATCACTTTACAGGGAAGCTTTGCTTGGCTTTTATGACCACATCAAATCCACCTATCTCCTGGCACTTTGTCCATCTCCCTCACGATGCTCATCAAGTTTTTGTCTCATCTTATTTGCGTTATTATATTGTGTCCTTCACTAGTCTAAGCAATAAAGGCATGGATTTGTCTACTTTTCCTCCCTCTTGTATCCAAGCACCTAGCATAGTGTCTGGTACATAGCAGTTGCTCAAGAAATATTTACTGGGTGAATAAATGCATAAACTAAAACATAAGTAATCAACATCAAATCCTTTTCCAAGACTAAATTTTTGTAACAGATACCAACCAGAAGGAGAATAAAGCATTTCCTTGAATGAAAGAACATATGAAAAAAATACGCAGTCCATAGTAGGTACATAAGTTTGTAAAAATTCACCTGCTTTAAAACTTTCATAGAGCCAGTATCTGCCTTCTGTTCCTCTGTGTGTTTACGGAGAGAAGGACCAAAGCAATACAACTTGCTTCCAAGATGCTAATAATGAAGTGTTTTTGTCTGTCTTTTTCTGCTTTCTGAACATTCTTTACTTTGAGTAAATTTACTGTGACTACACAAGACGTATCAGGCCAAAGGAAAGAAGGAGTTGTAAGATTCCACTTTTCAGGTTAGGCATTATGCCTGAAAGAGATGAAATTTAGGTCTTCCCATTAAATGGATACTCAGCTGTCTGGTGCTGAGGCTCAGATACATAGGTCCTAGAAAGGAAGTCATCTCTAAATATGGGCCAGAGAATTTAGGATTTCAGGTTTAGCTTCCTCAGTGTGTAAGGGAGACACTCAAAGGGATAGAAGATGAAGTATTTAATTTCTGTGAGTTCCGTTAAGGACACATTCCAACACGGAAGAGCTGTGGGGCTTATGATTGTTTTATAAAACAGTGTGAAGAGAATTGTTTGGCACTTGTTTGCACACGACAGACTCACAGTGATTCATTTCTTTAAATGTGAATCCCCAAATCATCCTATCTAAAATTATGTTTCCTACCAACATCTCCTAGTAACAACACATGGGAATGAACGCTGGCCTGGAGGCAGCCTTGGCAGATCTCCAGAGATGACACACTCTTCCATTTACAAGAATCCTGTTCAGGAAACTCAGGTTCTTGTCCCATTTCTCTGACACACTAATTAGCTCTGTGGCTCTCACATGGTCTGAATTCTTCATGCATAAAATGAGAATGTTGGGTTTTCCAAGTCTTTAACGTCACTTCCAGGTCAAAATCCTTTCATCGGTGCCTGTGGGTTGGAGTGTTAGGCCGCTGACTTGGTGTGCAGGCTCGCTGGAGGGCCTTTGGTGCAGAGGTTCCCTGCTTTCTAGAAGTGTCATTTCATAGGAGGAATTTATATACCTTAGCAAAGGGAACAGACAAGAAACCTGTCCTTTCCTCACAGAAAAAATAAGCAACCTCCAGATTGGGCTGAGTGGAGGGGTGGGGTGGAGAAAGGAGTAGACAGGACAAGACCACCCTGAGGGTAAGGAGGCAGTTTTGCCCCTGATGGCACTGGCCAGGGTCCCTTCACTACTGCTCTGGTCTCAGCAGGCAAGCCACTGACCTCACAGGCCTCACCTTCTGCAGCGGTGACCCACAGGACTCTGCCTGAGAATCTCAAGACTTCCATGCCTTACTTGTCATGTTTATAGAGCAGCTGTCCCTGCATTAAAAAAAAAAAAATGTTTTATCTCAAGTAATCCTCTGGCAGGATTATCCCACTACAGGTGTCCACAGAGGCAAAGAGAAATACCTGTACAAGAAGGACTTTTTCAAATACGAGGTGTAAATTCAAGCTGCCCCCATCATTTTGTACTTCCTTCTCCAGCAAAGAGAGGCACTCTTTTTTTTTTTCTTTCCCAAATTGGGCATTTTGTCCCTATTCAAGGTTTTACCATGGGCAGGAAGACCAATGTCAACTTCTGGATCTATACAAAAATTTTGTTTGTTCAGCTAACCTACCAGAGATTCTAAATTCAATTTCTTTGCCTTGTTTTATAGATGCTAAATTTACCACCCTGCTGAGGATACTTTTTTTCAAAATGTTACACAAAATAGAATATGTCAATAACTTTCAAGTTTTATACTTATAACTATACAGTCTTTAAATGGTAGCAAGATGTTGTTAAAGCATAATTTGCTTAAGAGTAATATTGTAAATTGAGATTTGTAGTTGGCTATAATATACATTTGTCATTTCTTGTACAAACTTGTTTGTCAACTCCCTTCTGTTTTATTTGAATTAAAAATTGACTTTCATCTTAATAGATATGATTAAAAGAATTCTTTTCTGTTTTGAAAATATGAGCTCATTCTTTTACTATCCAGTCCCACAACTTTACCTTGAGTATATTTAGCCTAAGTCAATCTTTCAATATTTATGTTATGTATGTAAATAACACATGTTCCTCTCAGAAATACTACTTATGTTCCAAAAAAGTAGTGACTCTGCCCACTGCTGTCATTTGAGTCTTAGGGTTCTAATCCAAGTTCCTGGATGACTAGAGACACCACCCTCATCCTACAGGATTCATTGGATTCATAATGAATAATACGGGGATAATGACACTTAAAATTACTGCCAGACAGCTTGCCAGCTCTTTAGAGTTTGCAAAAGGCCCAAGAATCTTGGCCCATCCCTAGATGCCCCAAATATATGCTCATAAATGTTTGTTAGTTGGTCAGATTACAAAGTAAATATTAGTTTACTCAAAATAAAATGGCATTTTTAAAACTTGAGTTACAATGTTTCTAAGTTAAACAGAGTATAAATACTCATATGCATAAATACATAAGCTCTCTGTGTGAAAGACCTTTATAAGCAGAAGTCAACCAATAGCCACTTTTGTTTTAGGAGAATTATTACTAATTTTGAAAACAGTTGAATCCCACTAAATAAAAAGATTATTTTCCTTATAAGGCAAAATATGTGTTTCAGTGATGGTGATTCAAAAATGATCATTTCAAATTGCTTATCTTAAGATTTTGATAATCCAATGTCTAAAGTCCTATCTGCTCTCTAGCTTTCTCACCCCTGCCTGCATTAGAGATTAAATCTCATAATACTGTTTTGAAAGCCTTTGTCCACCTTCCTTCTGACTCTATATCCTACTTTCATATAGTAAATTTGTTGACAATTTGATACCCAAAACTATGCCTATCTTCATCTATCTCCATAGAAACTACACATTCAGCACAAAGTAAAACATTAGACCAAGACCAAAACATATAGCCAAGAAGAAATTGTTTTCTAAGTACTGACTCTCTGAGCCAGTCCAGTGTATTTGCTACAGATTCCATTGTCAACATCTTTGTAATGGAATTAACTTTGTCTTTAAATCACCTTTTATAGAGAAATAACATGAAGTTGATATGACACCTTTACATATATATATGACAACAATGATATACAAAATTGTGTATTATCCTGAAGGATTGCTTAAAATGCAATGGTGAAGATAATTGCCTGGGCCGAAATCCAAAGGGAAGGCAAATCAGGAGGTCAGGTGTAGCTTCCCCATGACCTGAGCAAAACTATTACTTCCATCAAGGGAGCAATTCCCCTTCCCAGCAGGTAACCCGTTGGAACTCTCCTGAGTCACATGCAAACTATGTTGTTGTAGATGTTACATTGACTCACATCCACATCATAGTCCCATAATTTTTCAGTGTAAACATTTAAAGCCCAATATATGATTTCATAGGCCTGCATGTCCTCTTGATAGTTAAAGATGACAGACTCCAGATGTTCACAGTAACCCTGTAGGTGCTTGTCTAGGAGGGCTGACCATCACAGCACAGTAACTGACATGTTTTTATGTCAGTTTCCCTAGCACCCATCATTATAATGTTCAGGTATAGTAACACATCAAACATTACAACAGGAGAGACTGCTAAAGGCTTATAGAAACTACAAAGCCATGCTTTCCTTGGTGAATGATTCAGATAATTACAATGCAAATAACATTAACAAGGTTCATAAGTTGAAACTAGTATTAAAGAAAACAAATAAAGCTTTACTATGTGGATAAAGAACATAAGACTCTGACCTTGAATCATAGAATCCTATAGTTGGAGAGCAATTTAGAGGTCATCTAGTTTAGCCAACCAATTGATGCAGAAATTGCTTCTACCATGTTCTTAACAAGTGGTCACTCAGCCTCTTTTTGGCTGTGTCCAGGGCCCAGGAGTGCACTATTGCTTTGAGTCAGAATTTGCGTTCTGAGATTTCCACTCATTGACTCTGTCTTTTAGAGCTTTTAAACAGTGGCTTTTTAATCTGTCACTCCTTATACTAGTTCAGTTGGCTTTTAAATGTACATGTTAATAGCAAGCACTTATTGAGTACTTACTATGTGCCTGGCATTGGACTAGGTATTTTATTTGAGCTATCTTAATTATTTAGTGATTCTGAGCATAAACTCTGGATCCAGACTAAGTTAGAATGCTGACTCTGCCATTTACTAGCTATATGACATTAGAAAAGTCATTTTAACCATTCTGCTCCTTGGTTCCTCAACTATAAAATAGAGATGATAATAAATAGTAATGCCTATATGATAGGGATGTTATGAAAATCAAATGCTAGTATATATAAAATGTTTAAAGCAGTACCTGGCCATAGGTAAAACTGGAAGTTCCATGGCCAGGATTCTCATCTAATCCTAATCTCCCCACTATGTAAGTGCAATGATGTAATACTTAGCCTACTGTGTAGCACATGCTTGCATACCCCTTGGTGATAAACCATTATTGCCTGTGTTGTTATAAAAAGAGTTCCCCTGGTGCTAAGAGCAGAGCCTAGAGAAGAGAGCAAGAGAGGGAAGCAGGAGAGGCAAGCAGAGGCTGAGCCGGAGGCAGAGACAGAGGCGGACAGGATTCTAGCACCCGACCTACTGCCATGAGAATAAAGTGTCATTTAAGTCCCTTTTTACACCCAACAATCCATTGTCATTATTCAGTCTCACCAAATCCGGAGCGAACTTGCCCAGGGCTGGAACCCTCAGGTGAGACACCGGCACGTGATAAAAATTGTAAAAATGTGCTACTCATTATTATTTCTATTGTAATCTCATTTTACAGATGAGGAGACAGGTTTAGTAAAAAGGTTAGGCAACCTAAGTATGGGATTTTTCAGTTATCGTTAAATCACGCCTGGAATCAATTTACTGTCCACTGCATTTGCTATTTATTGTGTACTTGTTGTTCCATTTAGATTTGCATACTAGTTTATTTTTAAGTAGATTCAATTCTGAGATCTCTTTACAGGGCTCAATTTGTTCTAAGAGTTTGGAACCAATAGCATGGCTTCTCAAAAAGAAGGACTCCTAATATTATGTCCTCCCAGTAGAAAAAATCATCCAGTGTTAACCCAGAGATGGTAAAAGTGTGTTTGGAAATCAATCGTACAAAATATATCAAGAATCATGAAATTGTTCAAGACCTCTGAGTCAATAATCCTACTCCTGGAAAGTTATTCTGGGGAAATAATTCAGCAAAACAAGTTGGCTACATACCCTCAAATCTTTCTTAGAGCATTACCAGCTCCAAAATATATTTGGGATATATATTAGAGGGAGAGTTAGGAAAGTCATGATAAATAAACATAAAGGAAAATTATGTTGTTAATTAAATAATCATTATGACATTTATGAAAACATAGAAGTTTATGATATAATATTAAATGGAAAAAAACAAAATTAAGTAATAGTAAAATTATCACTATTGAAATATGCATGCTTAAAAATGAAACTTGGAGAAAATAACCCCAAAATGGATATAATTCTGTTAAAATGGCTAAAATGGTACTATTGGCTCACTTCAAAAAAAGTTTTTAAATATTTATACAGTAAAACACTCTACAGTGGTTTAAATGAACTGGAAGTATATAGGTCAGTATGAATAAATCTTGAGCAAAAGAAAAATGTTTCAGGAAGATACATATAATTCCATTTATATAAGGTTTTTAAAACTCATAAACACAATACCATACATACTATATGTATGTTACAAACATACATACACATGTGGTGAAAGTTTAAGTAGTTGTATAGGCATGATAAACAGCAAATTCAGGCTAGTGATGATGTCTAGGGCTAGAGAGGGAAACGTGACCAGGGAGAGATTCACAGGGAGAGGTTACTTCTTACATTGGTTGGAGAGTAAACTGGTTGTTTAACTATATTATCTTCCACCACTGGTTCCCAGCCCATCTGAGGAGTTTATTAAAAATACAGACCCTGAGCCCACCACAATAGATTCCAATTCAGTCAGTTTAGAGGAAGGCCTGGGCGTCAGTAATTCGAAAAGCTCCCAGGTGATTTTAATGAACACCCACTCAATGAAGAGTTGAAAGAGAATGTATTTTTTGTATAGCTAAGATATATGATGATGATTAAATAAACTGATTGTTAATGTTGATATATTGTTTTAGCAATAAAAACATGAGAATTAAAAAATACCTATCTTGGACTTTGCCAGACTCATAAAATTAGAGAAGCCCACAGCTAGCTCTTCAAGACCAGGTATCCACGGGCTGTCTGCTGTCCACAGCACAAAGAACCCAGCGTGTGCATTATGCAACAGTGTACACCAAGCCCAAACAGAGCAGGGAAGCAGTACTGTTTAAATTGTCATGCCAGCAACAGCACAACTGAGAATGACACCCCCAAGGCTTTTCCCCACAGAGTGAATTTCACAAGAGCTCCCTTGTGGAGGGTGACTTCTGCTGGCGCTTCCTCCTCCTCTGGGCCTCTCTCTGACTGTAATAAAGGAAAAAGAGGAAGAAGCCCATCTGTTACGTCTCTGCCAGGCAGGCTTGTCGGATTTCCAAGCTGCCAGAGCAGTAGGTACAGAGGCAGAATCACCTACTGCCTAACAAGGAAAATAACCAATGGCCTTCCAAGGCACTGGGCCCTGGGGATGGCCTGGAAGTCCTGAGCAGACGCCAAGGGAAGCTGCAGCGGCCAGGCCCTGGGCTCAGGTGAGCTAGAGGAGGAGGAAGGAGCCCAGAAGTGCAGATGACAGGCCTACCACCCACTCACCATCTGTTTGCCCTCCTTTCCGCCAGTCGCTTTGCACGACACTGTCCTTGTTCTTCCAGGTTTTCTTTAGGACCCAGAGGGGGGAGTGTGAAGAAGAGGATCGTGGGCAGAGATGAAGCAGTAACTTTTGTGGCAGGAAAAGAACAATGAAATAAACAAAATGTAGAAATACTAAGGAAAGAGCCAAATTCATAGAATAACCTTTATGGACTGAATTGTGGTTCCCTAGCAACTTAATATTAGGTGCTCTTAAAGAGAAAAGAAATGCCCAATTTTGGTAAAATAACAAAAAACCAAACCAGTAGCTCACTATTGTACTATTGATTGCACAATATGTCATCAATGGAAACTAAGTTCTGACAGAACATTTGACACTTAAGGTCCAGTTAGTTTTAGGAATATTTTTACTAAGGGACTGGGAAATCCCACTGGGTCATAGAGAGTTAACCATGGGACAAAAAGAAAGAAGATTCATATGGTATGAAACCAGCATTGCTGAAATTCATTTTTATTAAAGAATCCAAGATTTTTAAATGGGGATATTTCAATAAAATATTCCGGCCAAGAGAGACCACAGAGTGCCACATTAAAAACAGTGACTTTCTTTTCTTAGGAAATGGAATTTGTGTCAGTGAGTGGTTCTTATGGTCCATTTGTGGGAAGTTCAGTTTTTTAAGGTTCAGAAAAGAGGCCTCTCAGTTTTCTCCAGACTGGAGGAACAGTGATTAATTCTGAGACATTACAGATGGATGTGCATGTAAACAAACATGAGCAGAAGCAGAAAGGTTAAGGAATGCTACCACTGCTATTATGCCTGGCATAAATTTTTTTTTTATTTCTCCAGAGCTAATCATCCTAACATCAGAAACAAAAGCTGAGAGATAAAGTTCTGTTCCAAGAACAGTTTTGATAACATTAATTACATTGGTAAACAAACTCAGGAACAATAAAAATAAATCAAGCCATATTTCAGCTCCAATGAAAAAGCAATCCTTGCCAAAAGGCCCCAATAACAAGGGAAAAATTATTTCCAAGCTTCTAAAAAGAGTCCAGCCATGAAGGCTAGAGAAGAACAACTAAAACCTCTGGAAAGGAAAGGGAATAAAGGACTTTGCTATTTTATAAATGTTGTAAGTCATTTTAAAGAAAAAATTATTTTAATAACCAATGGTACTCCTGATTCTCTGAAACTATGTGATGAAGTTATCTAACAAGAATTTGCTTTAAATGTAATTAGTCATGCGGGCAGTCATCAAGGAGAGAATGTCAAGACTTTTATATAACCTGTGTCTTCAGAAGCAACGACCAGTTAGACAAGTTTCCAGATAGAAATAAAAATAAAAGCAAAAAGAAGTAGAGACCAGAATTATGTGAAAAAGATACAGCTTGTCAACAAAGACAAGACATATAATTCTTGGTCCCAAGTGAATTAAAAACTCATAGTCCATTTGAGACACTCAAGTTAATTTAAACTTCAACAAAGCAATCAAACAAATAAAAAACTCAACACAAACTCTCCATTATCATTTAGGTATCTAAATATATTACTTCATCAGATCATTCTGGATTATAAACATGACAATAATAGCTTATACATATGAGTTTCTTTTACATCGAGATGTAGAATGGTTATCTCATTAATTTTGCACCACTGTGAGGAAAATTGGAAAAATCATGACGGCGTACAGTCTTGTCAGTAAGTATACACACTCTAGAATACTGTTTTCTAAACTGGGCCACA
Organism: Smutsia gigantea; assembly: GCA_032199065.1. Classification (NCBI taxonomy): domain Eukaryota; kingdom Metazoa; phylum Chordata; class Mammalia; order Pholidota; family Manidae; genus Smutsia; species Smutsia gigantea. Next base: position 17,187 of record JAVSCE010004424.1, read on the forward strand.
GTCTTAAGTCAAAGGCCATGTTCAAGTTGTCTTCCTTCAAGGACATTGAATACATCTCTTATATAACCATTATAATGCAGACTTCTAAAGCCTAGGGTGTCAACAGTTAAAGATGATATATTAATACCCAATTTACACTGCATTAGTCCAGGTCCCAGAGCTCTGGTTTTACAATCTTCATTCATTCATTCATTCATTCATTCATTGGTGATTTCAAGAGCTAACATGAAGGGACACTTGCCACACTACTTTAATCACCATCATTTCCTTCATAAAGTATAATTTTAATTCAAGCTCCCTAATCTCCCTAGATGACCACCTCTAAACCATTTCTGTATCAAAATTCTAGAACTACTGGTGCATTAATCTTTTTTCTTAGATTTATTTACTTTACTTTATTACTATGTTTTCTTTGAAGAATAGCTATGTGCAACCTTATATTGGTTTCAAGTATACAACACAGTTACCCATATTATTAAATCCTTACCCCCACTAGTGCAGTTACTATCTGTCAATGTAAGAAGATGTTACAGAATCATTGACTATATTCTCCATGCTGTACTACCATCCCTGTGAACAACTTATATTATGATTGAGAATTTTTGTGCCCTTTTGTCCCCCTCAAAACCCCAAACACCCACCTCAAGCCCTCTCCCACAGTAACCACCAGTCACCTCTCAGTGTCTATGAGTCTACTACTATTTTGTTCATTTTTTGTTTTGTTTTTAGATTCTACAAATGAGTGAAATCATATGGTATTTGTCGTTCTCCAGCTGGCTTACTTCACTTAGCATAATACCCTCTAGGTCCATCCATGTTGTAGCAAATGGCAGGATTTCTTTCTTTTTTTACAGCTTAATAATATTCCACTGTGCATATGTACCACATCTTCTTTATCCATTCATTATTGATGGACACTGGTTGCTTCCATATCTTGGCTATTGTAAATAATGCAGTGATAAACAAACGGGTGCATATATCTTTTCAAATGAGGGATTTTATTTTCCTCAGGTAAATACCTAGAAGTGGAGTTACTAGGTCATGTGGTATTTCCATTTTTAGTTTTTTGAGGAACCTCCATACTGCTTTTGCAGGGACTGCACCAATTTACATTACCACCAGCAGTGTAGGAGGGTTCCCTTTTCTCCACATCCTCGCCAACACTTGTTATTTCTTGCCTTTTGGACAGTGGCCATTCTAAGTGGTGTGAGGTGATATCTCACTGTGGTTCTGATTTGCAGTTCCATGATGATTAGTGATGTGGAGCATCTTTTCATGTGCCTCTTAGGCATCTGTATTTCTTTTTTGGAAAAGTCTGTTCAGGTCCTCTGCCCATTTTTTAATCAGGTTATTTGTTTCCTGGTGTTGAGGCATATGAGTTCTTTATATATTTTGGATGTTAACCCTTTATCAGATGAATAATTTACAAATATATTCTCCCATATAGTAGGCTGGCTTTTTGTTCTGTTGATGGTGTCCTTTGCTGTACAGAAGCTTTTTAGTTTGATGTAGTCCCACTTGTTCATTTTTTATTTTGTTTCCTTTTCCCTAGGAGATATATCCAGGAAAAATGACTCATGCTTCTGTTCAAGATATTTTAACCTGTTTTATTCAATGAGTTTTATGGTTTCATGTCTTACATTTAGATCTTTGATCTATTTCAAGTTTACTTTTTGTGTATGGAGTTAGTAATCCATTTTCATTCTCTTGTATGTAGCTGTCCAGTTTTTCCAACACCAGTTATTGAAGAGGCTGTCTTTCCCCCATTGTATATTCATGGCCCCACTATCATGTATCATTTGACTGTATATGTGTGGGTTTCTATCTGGGCTCTCTATTCTGTTCCATTGATCTGTGGGTCTGGTCTTGTGCCAGTACCATACTGTTTTGATTACTGTAGCTTTGTATTACAGCTTGAACTCAGGAAGCATAATCCCCCCAGCTTTGTTCTTCTTTCTCAGGATTGCTTTGGCCATTCAGGGTCTTTTGTGGTTCCATATGAATTTTAACATTATTTGTCCCAGTTCATTGAACAATGCCACTGGTATTTTGATAGGGATTGCTCTGAATATGTAAATTTCTTTGGGCAGGATGGCCTCTGACAATATTAATTCTACCTATCCATGAACATGAGATAGATTTACATTTATTGGTGTCTTCTTTAATTTCTTTCATAATGTCTTATAGTTTCCAGAGTACAGGTCTTTCACCTCCTTGGTTAGGTTTATTCCTAGGTTTTTATTTTATTTTTTGATGCAATTATGAATGGAATTGTTTTCCTAATTTCTCTTTCTGCTAGTTTGTTGTTAGTAAATAGGTAGGCAAAAATTTCTGTGTATTAATTTTGTACCCTGAAACTTTGCTGAATCCAGTTATTAATTCTCATAGTTTTTTGGTGTAGTCTTTAGGGTTTTCTATGTATAATATCATATGATCTGTAAGTAGTGATAGTGTTACTTCTTCCTTACCAATCTGGATGTCTTTTATCTCTATATCTTGTCTGATTGCAAGATAGTGGGTAGTACCTCCAGTACTATGTTGAATAAAAATGGTGAGAGTGGATATGCTTGTCTTGTTCCTGATATTAGAGGAAAAACTTTCAGCTTTTTGCCATTGAGTATGATGTTAGCTTTGAATTTGTCATATATGGCCCTTAGTATGTTGAAGTACGTACCCTCTGTACCCATTTTGTTGAAAGTTTTTACCATGAATGGATGTTGAATTTTGTTAAATACTTTTTAGCATCTATTGAGATGATCATGTGGTTTTTATCTCTCCTGGTGTTAATGTGGTGTATGCTATTGATTGACTGATGAATATCGTACCATCCTTGCATCCTGGAATAAATCCCACTTGATCATGATGTATGATCTTTTTAATGTATTTTTTGGATTTGGCTTGCTAATATTTTGTTTAGTATTTTTTTTATTAAGGTATCACTGATATACACTCTTATGAAGGTTTCACATCAAAAACATTGTGGTTATTACATTCACCCATATTATCAAGTCCCCCCCAATACTCCATTGAAGTCACTGTCCAACAGCATTGTAAGATGCCACAGAGTCACTACTTGTCTTCTCTGTGCTACACTGCCTTCTCTGTGACCCACCCCACACACCATGTGTACCAATCATAATACCCCTCAATCCCCTTCTCCCTCCACCCCACCCACCCTACCTAGCCACTCCCCTTTGGTAACCGCTAGTCCCTTCTTGGAGTCTGTATGTCTGGTGCTGTTTTGTTCCTTCAGTTTTGCTTCGTTGTTATGCTCCACAAATTAGGGAAATCATTTGGTACTTGTCTTGATCTGCCTGGCTTATTTCACTGAGCATAATACCCTCCAGCTCCATTCATGTTGTTGCAAATGGTAGGATTTATTTTCTTCTTATGGCTGAATAATATTCCATTGTGTATATGTACCACATCTTCTTTATCCATTCATCTACTGATGGACACTTAGGTTGCTTCCATATCTTGGCTATTGTTAATAGTGCTGCGATAAACATAGCGCATGTCTTTTTGAATCTGAGATCTTGTCTCCTTTGGGTAAATTCCTAGGGGTGGGATTCCTGGGTCAAGTGGTATTTCTATTTTTAGTTTTTTGAGGAAACTCCATATTTTTTTCTACAATGGTTGAATTAATTTACACTTCCACCAGCAGTGTAGAAGGGTTCCCTTTTCTCCACATCCTCGCCAGCATTTGTTGTTCCTTGTCTTTTTGATGTTGGCCATTTGTTGAGGATTTTTGCATCTATTTTCATCAGGGATATTGGTCTGTAATTTTCTTTTTTTTGTAGTGTCTTTGTCTGGTTTTGGTAGTAGAGTTATGCTGGCCTCACAGAATGAGTTTGGAAGTATTCCCTCCTCTTCTACATTTTGGAATACTTTAAGCATTGGTATTAGCTCTACTTTAAATGTTTGGTAGAATTCTGCTATGAAGCCATCTGGCTATGGAATTTGTTGTTAGATAATTTTTTGATTGCCAGTTTGATTTCATTGCTGGTAATTGGTCTGTTCAGACTTTCTGTTTCTTCCTGAGTCAATATGGGAAGGTTGTATTTTTCTAGGAAGTTGTCCATTGCTTCTAGGTTCTCCAATTTACTGGCATATAATTTTTCATAGAATTCTCTTGATAATTCTTTCTATTTCTGTTGTATCTTTTGTGTTTATTCCTTATTCATTTCTGGGTCTGTTTATGTTTGTACATTTTCTTTTTTTCTTGATAAGTAGGGCTAGGGGTTTATCTATTTTGTTTATTTTCTCAAAGAACCATCCCCTGGTTTCATTGATTTTTTTTCTATTGTTTTAGTCCTCTCTATTTTCTTTATTACTGCTCTGATCTTTATTATGTCCCTCCTACTACTAACTTTGGGCTTCTTCTGTTCTTCTTTTTCTAGTTTCTTTAATTGTGAGTTTAGGCTGTTTATTTAAGACTGTTCTTGTTTCTTGAGGTAAGCTTGTATTTGTTATGTACTTTCCTCTTAAAACTGCCTATGCTTATATCATCTTCAATAAAAAAAAAACTGCCTATGCTGCCTTGCACAGATTTTGGGCTGTTGTATTTTTGTTTTCATTTGTCTCCATGTTTTGCTTGATTTCTGTTTTAAGTTGTTCATTGATTCATTGATTATTTAGAAGCATGTTGTTTAGCTTCCATATGTTGTAGGCTTTTTTGTTTTCTTTGTGTAATTTATTTCTAGTTTCATACCATTGTGGTCTGAGAAGCTTCTTGATACAATTTCAATCTTTTTGAATTTATTGAGGCTCTACATATGCATAATGTACCTTTCAGAAATAATATTTAAATAATTCAGCACCTAAATACATAAATGGTTCCTGATTTACATGTATCTAATACTGATTCTGTCCCTAATATACAGCAGAGCACACTACAAACACATTTGAAACATCTGCAAGTGGGTTAGCTGTGACTTCACAGAGAGGTGAAATATCTTGCCCAACATCCCACTGCTAGGAAGTGGGGCAGACAGGATTCCAACCCTTGCAGTCTGGCCCCAAGCTCTGAACCCGTAACCACCCTTATGCATGAGCTGTTGATGCTGTTTTCACTCATCCTTGCATTCTGGAACCCTTTGCAATGTAATAACAACAATTACTCCAGAGGAGGAGTCATCTTTGGTATAAGGAAAAGAATTCTTGACTGAGAATTTCGTTCTTATCCCAGGTCTGCTAATTAACCCTGTGAACAAAGACAAGTGTTTTTACCTATGTCTCAGGTTCTTCGTCTAAAAAAAGGCTGACATGGGTCTGAATGATCTCAAAAGTCCCTTTCATTCCTAGAATTCAAAGTTTAAGAAAAATGCATTCTAAATTAAGGAATATGTCATACTTTATAAGTCTTAGTCTATAATGACATGTTTGAACCTGAGTAATCCTTAAGGAAAACCTATAGGATTTCTATTTGTTTCATACAGAGCTTTAAAACATTGGATTTAATAAAACCTCAACTTTAAAATGACCTCATTTCATTCACCCTTTCCAAGAGGATGAGTCCAGCTCTACCAATGCCTTGGAGTCACTGAAGCACCTCTCCTGAGGCTGATCAGAGACAGGCACTTTCTGAAGAGGTATCTGGGCAACTCTGCTGACATTATGACATGTAAGTGTTGGTGATGACCAGTGTTGATAGGGAATAGAAAATAGCAAAATGCGGGAAGGTGTGGGTAAGGGAGTAAGGCAAAGGAGAGGGTGGGACCTCACCTCACAGAGTGAAACCTTCACCTGCCCAAGCTCATTATAAGTGTTGACTTTGCATAAGGGAAACAAACTTCACACATAATAAATAGTAAGTGGTTCTCAATTTATACATAATTTGTACTAACACAGTTGGCCCTTTATCTGGCCTTAATGCTCCCTCCTCCTTCTTCTCTTGCTCCAACTTTAACCCCCACCTGCTTGAATTCCTGCCTAGACAATAACTTAGCATGCAGGGATCCCTGCTTGGGCAGGAGTAGGAACAGAATGGAGTTATGAAAAGAATTCTTATTTCTGGAGGTTTTTAAGCTAGGAAAGACCAAGAAAAAGGATCCAAAATGATGACATCTTTAAATATTCTCAGTTGTATAAAGTTGGATACTGAAACTGTACTAGATACCCATAGTAGCTAACATATTGAGAGTTTACTAAGTACCAAGTACTGTTTTAAAGAGCCTTTATGTACTAACCCACTGTTACCCCAAGAAACCAGTGAAATAGAAACTGTCTTAAAAAATATTCCTGTTTTAAAAAAGCAAATAAGCCAATTAAAAAATGGGCAGAGGAGCTGAACAGACATTTCTCCAAAGAAGAAATTCAGATGGCCAACAGGCACATGAAAAGATGCTCCACATCACTAGTCATCAGAGAAATGCAGATTAAAACCACAGTGAGATATCACCTCACACCAGTGAGGAAGGCCCACATCCAAAACACAAACAACAACAAATGTTGGCAAGGATGTGGAGAAAGGGGAACCCTCCTACACTGCTGATGCGAATGTAAATTAGTACAACCATTGTGGAAAGCAGTATGTAGGTTCCTCAAAAAACTCAAAATAGAAATACCATTTGACCCAGGAATTCCACTCCTAGGAATTTACCCTAAGAATGCAGCAGCCCACTTTGAAAAAGATATATGCACCCCTATGTTTATTGCAGCACTATTTACAATAGCCAAGAAATGAAAGCAACCTCAGTGTCCATCAGTAGATGAATGGATAAAGAAGAAGTGGTACATATACACAATGGAATATTATTCAGCCAAAAGAAGAAAACAAATCCTACCATTTGCAACAACATGGATGGAGCTAGAGGGTATTATGCTCAGTGAAATAAGCCAGGTGGAGAAAGACAAGTATCAAATGATTTCACTCATATGTGGAGTATAAGAACAAAGAAAAAACTGAAGGAACACAACAGCAGCAGACTCTCAGAACCCAAGAATGGACTAACAGTTACCAAAGGGACAGGGACTGTGGAAGATGGGTGGGAAGGGAGGGATAAGGGGGAAAAAGGGCTATTACAATTAGCGCACATAATGTAGCAGGGGTGGGGGTTGGGTGGGGGGATACAGGGAAGGGGCATATAACACAAAGACAAGTAGTGATTCTATAACATCCTTCTACACTGATGGACAGTGACTGCAATGGGGTATATGGTGGGAACTTGATAATAGGGAGAGTCTAGTAACCATAGCGTTGTTCATGTAGTCGTATATTAATAATAGCAAAATTGAAAAATGGTTGGAAAACAAAAAACAAACAAACAAAAAATCCCTGTTTTATAGATGAAGAATCTGGGCACTAAGAAGTTAAGTTAGAACTGCATTACAAAGTCAGCCGGTCTGGTCCTAGAGTCAATGCTCCTGAATGCTGCCTTATGCTGCTGTGGCATATAGATTGTTCTCTGGAAACCCAGAATCTATCTTACAGATAAACAAAGCAAGGCTAGTCATGTTTAGAGACTTGTCCACACCCCTACAAAGCTAGTTAAAGGAATAGCCAAGAAAGTTCTAAAATTCCCAACTTCTAGAACAGTAATTCTCTTATCTTTTGCTGACTCTGACAGGGCTGGGAGCTGGGAACGTGAGGAGGAAGTTGAGTTTGAAGGAGCTGGGTTTCTTAGTCTTGTTTCATATAGAATCTGTGTCATGTTCTTGCTAATTTTGTTACTTTTGGGAGGTTCTGGCTTTCTTGAGATGTGGCATCTAAATCAAACCCTGAATATTTCCATTAGCAGCGCCCATAGTCCCTCCAAAGACAGTTTGCCAACTTTTTATTTTTATTTATTTATTTATTTTATTGAAGTATGACTTATATACAATATTATATTGGTCTCAAGTATTTAACACAGTGATTAAACAGTTACACACATTATTAAATCCTCACCCCAACTAGTGCAGTTACTGTCTGTTGACATAGAAAGATGTTACAGAACAATTAATTATATTCTCCATGCTGCACTTCCATCCCCATGACCAACCCATATTATGATTGAGATTTTGGGCCTCTTTATCCCCCTCACATACCTCATCCATCCATCCCAGCACCTCTCCCATTGATAACGGCCAGTCACTTCTCAGTGTCTATGAGTCTACTGCTATTTTGTTCATTCTGTTTTGTTTTGTATTTATATTTCACAATTAAGTGAAATCATACAGTTCTTGTCTTTCTCTACCTGGCTTATTTCACTTAGCATCATACTGTCTAGGTCCATCCACATTGTAGCAAATGGCAGGATTTCTTTGTTTTTTTTATGGCTGAATAATATTCCATTGTGTATATGTACCACATGTTCTTTATCCATTCATCTATTGATGGACTTGGTCGCTTCCATATCTTGGCTATTGTAAATAATACGGCAATAAACATAGGGGTGCATTTATCTTTTCAAATCAGGGGCTTCATTTTCTTTGGGTAAATTCCTAGAAGTGAAGTTACTGAGTTTACCCATTTTTTAAAAGAACAAGAAACCATTCATCCTCAAGGATAACAGCAACTGCCACCCCGAGTAGTACTTGTCCAACTCTAATAAACTTTTCTTTTTTCAAAGTAACGCACACACACATGCCCCACAGAGTGCAGGCTCTTCGACCGGACTGAGAAGAGTCTAATCCCGGTTCTTCCATTTACTAAAGAAAGTACTTAGCCTTCTTGGGCCTCAGCTTCTTCTTCTGAAAAATGAAGATGATAAGCCTCACAGGGTTGTTGTGGGGACCTGTTAATACTTACTAAGCATTTAATATGTGCTATTGTTATAAATAACATTAGTTCTGCAAAATTAAGCCTCTCTGAGAGATGATGTATAAATGTCTTGCTAAAGAAACTTTAAAAATCTCTCAAATCCAATCAATGTGTGGCAATTTTTGTCTGAGACAGTCTAGGACAGTCCAGTATTCCAAGATCTGGACCTCTTCAGTCTTTCTATCAGTGGACCCAGAAGAAATAGCCTTCATTCTTTCAGAGCATCCTGGAGGTAAGTAATAAATGAAATACACACATGTGCACACACACAATACCTTCTAAATAAAAGAAGTAATTTTCAAAGGTAGCATACTTATAGTAAGGTATGCTAAGGAAACAAAATGGCCTTGTCTATATAAGAAGATCAGTAGAGACCCAGATCCAGAGCAGAGATGGCATGGTACATTACTTTATAGCTATATTGGAATCTGTTTGTTGAGCAGGTTCCAAGATTCTAAACTTATCTAGCACATTATCCTCTATATCTACCAGGCCAAAACTCTGAAACTGAATTCTTTTTCTTCCTTAAACAAGATTAGTCACTGCAGCAAGACATCCCTCGTCCCCTATGTTAATTTCTGCAAAGGGATGATTACAAACATGAGTTTGCTTAACTCACTGTGCTGTACAGCATCTCCACGGAGTCCCAGGCGGTCAGAATGAAATTTTTCTCTCCAAGTTATGCTAATTTCAGCATTTTTGTGTGCCTTTAGGAAAACTTCAGCATGTTTTGTTTTTATCAAATAAAACATTTATGTACGTGCACATTGTTTTTTGTTGATAGGTTAGCATATTGTAAAATACACCAAATAAAGTACGATAAACTTATGAACTCAGAGATGTTTAACTCTCTCAGTGAATTCACATGTTTCAAATGCTTTATTTTCCTGATTAAAGAGCAAAAAGTTTGATAAATTATCAAAATTAATCAATTGAAATAGCATAGGACTTCTAAAAATGAAACTACGCCTGTTTATGAGTTAAGAACCATATTATGGAGAGATCAAATAAGAAACAGGAAGTTATAGTCAAACTTCTTATTATATTTGATCTTCCTAGGTAGTAATTAAATTTAAATAAATTTTATTTAAATCAATTGCATGCTAAATGATGTGCATCAATGCAATCACTATATATACTAGATGGAGCAGATTTAGATAAATAACACTCAGATTAGTAGGAGGAATGAAAAAGAAATTGTCATCTTGTTCTGATTAGTTAAAGAGATATTAGGAAATAAGCAACCATTTGGGAAAGTCTATGATATAAAAAGTGACATAATAAAGAGCTCATGCACCTCAACAAACAAAAAGCAAATAAGCCAATTAAAAAATGGGCAGAGGAGCTGAACAGACCCTTCTCCAAAGAAGAAATTCAGATCGCCAACAGGCACATGAAGAGATGCTCCATAGCCCTAATTGTCAGAGAAATGCAAATTAAAACCACAATGAGATATCACCTCACACCAGTGAGGTTGGCCAACATCCAAAAGACAAACAAAAACAAATGTTGGCGAGGATGTGGATAAAAGGGAACCCTCCTACACTGCTGGTGGGACTGCAAATTAGTTCAACCATTGTGGAAAGCAGTATGGAGGTTCCTCAAAAAGCTAAAAATAGAAATACCATTTGACCCAGGAATTCCACTCCTAGGAATTTACCCTAAGAACGCAGCAGCCCAGTTTGAAAAAGACAGATGCACCCCTATGTTTATCGCAGCACTATTTACAATAGCCAAGAAATGGAAGCAACCTAAGTGTCCATCAGTAGATGAATGGATAAAGAAGATGTGGCACATATACACAATGGAATATTATTCAACCAAAAGAAGAAAACAAATCCTACCATTTGCAACAACATGGATGGAGCTAGAGGGTATTATGCTCAGTGAAATAAGCCAGGTGGAGAAAGACAGGTATCACATGATTTCACTCATCTGTGGAGTATAAGAACAAAGAAAAAACTGAAGGAACGAAACAGCAGCAGACTCACAGAACCCAAGAATGGACTAACAGTTACCAAAGGGAAAGGGACTGGGGAGGATGGGTTTGAAGGGAGGGAGCAGGGGGAAAAATGGTCATTATGACTGGCATGTATAATGTGGGGGGGGCACACAGAGAAGGCAGTATAACACAGAGAAGACAAGTAGTGATTCTATAGCATCTCACTACACTGATGGACAGTGACTGTAATGGGGTATGTGGTGGGGACTTGATAATGGGGGCAGACTAGTAACCATAATGTTGTTCATGTAATTGTACATTAATAATAGCAAAAATTTTTTAAAGTGACATAATAGGAAGAAGCGTTTAAACTAATTTTTGTCAAATCAATCCAACCAAACTTTCTACACTCTATATCAATTCATTTTACTTAGTGCTAATCAACTTATGTTTTTAAAATGAGCGTATGTAAGAAGAAATTCAAATATAAGCTTCTAAGTAGCTAAATGAATTATTAATCAGAATAATGAAATTTCAGCTGCTTCCATCTCATGAGCCTCTACTTCAAATTCATATTTATCTTATAGTATGCTTTAAGTTTTTATTCTAAGATGCTATATCACCAAAATCAATAATGAATGCATTTGAAATAGTCATATGAAGTTCTGATTCAAAGAACCCTTTCAGAGAGACTTTTTCTGGCATAAGAAGCTACTCTCTGGAGGCAAGACAAATTCAGATTTCCACTCTGCCACAATTACAGACTGAGTATGGATATTTATGAAATTAAATTAATATAATGGCATTATTCTTTATCATCAGCACCAGAGACTTAGTTTATTGAATTTACTTCCATTCTCTAGACTGCCTGTGATCCCACATTCTCTGATGGCAGAGACAAACAATCTTTTATTTGTTCTGGGTGTGGTCTTATCCATGTTGAGTTGAACAGCAGAGCAAAGCAGGATGTACGTGTATGACCCAAACAGAAGAATGCTAGCAATTTTATGGGTTTTATATTCACTGGTGCTTTGTATTAATTTCCTGTGATTTATATCTTAATCCTTAATTGCTCCATTTTGCAATCAGTCACCAGCTGCAGATAATGCAGGTCACAGTCTCCCAATTAGTCAGTCTCACACTCCTGAGACCATTCTGCACATTTGCCACCAGCATTCAAAACAGAAGCCACCCAAAAGGTCATTATAGGTGGACGGTTGCATAAAGAAAACTGGGTTAAGAGTCCTTGTTCTCAAGATGTTATCCATGGAGTAGCGGCACTTGAGGATTTGTTAGAAAAATAAAAATTCTTGAGCCTCACCCCAGATCTGGTAACTCAGGAACTCTCATACTGGAGCCCAGCTGCCTTGGTTTTAACAAGCCCTCCAGGTGATGTTGATACACACCAAAATTTGAGAACCACTGGATTAGAGTAATTCCCCAATGTCATGTTTTTTTCATTTTTTTGACATGTGTATACACTCATGTAACCATCACCCAGGTCAAGATAGCAAACATTCTCTCCAACATCATGACTTCTTTAAAATGCATGAAACATTGATTTTATCACAAAGCTTCAAAGGTTCCAAGGTAAAGTGATAAAGTTCATATCCCACTGTCTTGTATACAGCTATGAAAAATTAGGGGAAATGGATGTTGGAGATTTATGGGTATTCTTAGAGCATAGTATTTTAAAACACACCAACTTTATATTTTTAGTCATGGAGTTTGGGTGGAGAAAGGACATGAATCCCTTTTCTAAGACCTACAGCCCAGTGAGGCAAAAGCTCTTGGGAAACCAGCTTCCCAGAGTCCCCAGAGATGAGTCTACCATCTCCTGACAGAAGAGCTTGCAGGCAAGGGCAAGAGCTCAGGCTCTGGGACACTTGGATCACCTTCACCATGGTGGGATACCTATAACACTGACTCATTCTTTTATTTATTCAGTCACTCATTCACCAAAGATTTAATAGGAAATCTGAGTTCATTTGCATCTAGTAAAAATCCTTGATCTCACAGAGTTTACGTCATCACTGAACCAGGCCTGGAAGAGTCACAGCAGCTTAAGCTGGTATGCATGCATCACGAGTGGATGGAGGACGCTCACTGCCCTCCCCACTCCCATCCTTCGCCCCATGCCCATCCTTTCTTGGGAATTTCCAGAAGGGTGTAAATGCCAGCCTCCACCATGGAGTTTGGCAGACCTAATGTTTACTACGTTGTTTAGAGATTGACTGCTGTAAATTAATTCAAGAATTAATGAATGAACATGCAAAACAAGTAATGAGTACTTCTACACTTTATCAGACTTTTTTATTTTTAAATATTGTTCCTTGCCTGGTATAGTCTGTTGTTGTCAGGGATTTTTAGTTCTTGTTGTTTTGTTTTTTTAAACGAACATAGTGCTACTTTTCTTTTTGATTTATTTTGGTATCATTAAGCTACAATTACATGTGCAATATTATGGTTATTAAATTACCCTCTTCATCAGGTCCCCCCCACAAACCCCATTACAGTCACTGTCCATCAGTGTAGTGAGATGCTATAGAATCATTACTTGTCTTCTCTGAGTTGTACAGCCCTCCCTGCGTCCCACCAAGATTACGTCTGCTAATCGTAATGCCCCTTTTTCCCCCTTGTCCCTCCCTTCCCACCCATCCTCCTCAGTTCCTTTCCCTTTGGTAACTATTAGTCCATTCTTGGGTTCTGTGAGTTTGCTGCTGTTTTGTTCCTTCAATTTTTTTCTTTGTTCTTATACTCCACATATGAGTGAGATCATTTGATATTTGTCTTTTTCTGCTTGGCTTATTTCACTAAGCATAATACCCTCTAGTTCCATCCATGTTGTTGCAAATGGTAGGATTTGTTTTCTTCTTATGGCTGAATAATATTCCATTGTGTATATGTACCACATCTTCTTTATCCATTCATCTACTGATGGACACTTAGGTTGCTTCCATTTCTTGGCTATTGTAAATAGTGCTGCGATAAACATAGGGGTGCATCTGTCTTTTTCAAACTGGGCTGCTGCATTCTTAGGGTAAATTTCTAGGAGTGGGATTCCTGGGTCAAATGGTATTTCTATTTTGAATTTTTTGAAGACCCTCCATATGTTTGGGTTAATGTTTGGATTTTCTATTCTGTTCCATTGGTCTGTGAGTCTGTTTTTGTGTCACTACCAAGTTGTCTTGATTACTGTGGCTTTGTAGTAGAGCTTGAAGTCAGGGACTGTAATTCTCCCTGTTTTATTCCTCCTTCTCAGGATTGCTTTGGCTATTCGGGGTCTTTTGTGGTACCATATGGATTTTAGAATTATTTGTTCCAGTTCATTGAAGAAAGCTGTTGGTATTTTGATAGGGATTGCATTGAATCTGTAGATTGCTTTAGGTAGTATAGCCATTTTGACAATATTTATTCTACCTAGCCAAGAGCATCATAGTGCTACTTTTATCAAAGTATTTTATGTCAATATAAATTCATAACCCTACTTTTCTAAAAATAAATTTAGGCCATATAGTAGCTTCCAGTGAAAAATGAATATATACTACATTTACTGGGGCAGAAATATACCAAAGTCTAAAAAGGAGGAGGAAATATATACTTTAGCCCCAAAGTCTAAAATGGTAACTGTGCATGATTAATAATTCTGTTTCTGCTAGCAAGAAAGAAGAGTAATACCATGTATTGCTCTTAGAATGGGAAATGAGGAAACCTTTTCAGAAGGCATTTTCCCCCCTAGCACTAAGTAATAAAACAAAATAAACCCATTTAATGAAGCTTTGTGTAGGAGACATTATAGGATATTTTGGTCAATAATTTCAATAGTTTTCTAGCAAATCTGGTCCTTGCACTCACTGATAAGCTCTGTAATGGGGATTCTGGGGAGGACTAAGTTAATGTTGTATTAATATACAGCTCTACAGCAATCTAATGTGGTACAAGGATAGATCTTAAAAGTCACCAAAAAGTAGACATATAATGTGTCCTTTAAATAATCTTGACTAAATGTCACTTTTCTCTGCTTAGCTTTTAAAAGAGTGAAGTAATTGACAATTCAAGGTAATTCTCCAACTAGAATTGGGTGCTAGGATTTTACGTTGCTGACTGAGAAGACACATAAATGTTGTCCATCAAGCAAACAGATGGCAAGGCTGACATCTGTTAAATTGAAAATCCTGGCCAAAAAGTGTCTGCTCTGGGGGAAGGTGGCTGCGGAACACCTGAGCCAAAATCACAATTTTCCTTCAAGAAACACCTTTGCCTCCATTCTAGTACCTGGTGGAGGTCCGTGAAGAAACATACAAGTCTGTAGAATTGCATGGGACTCATCTTCCTAACAATTATGCTTGGCAGAGCCTACTGTGTATAAGCTTGATCTGGAAAATTTTTCAGAGCAGGTATCATCAATTTTGCCACTCAGCCATAGAAAATGTCCAGTAATGTTCCTGTGGAACATTTGATTCTGAATAGCATAATTTCCTGACATGCCTGCCAGAGTGAACTGGCTACAAAATATGCAACCAGGAGGCACCTGCATAACCTGATGGACTGCACAGGGCAATTTGAATTCTGGTGATGATCACAGAAGGCAGCAGTTGAAACTTGAGCTATTCTTTCTAGCAGAAGTTGGATAGTAAGAACAACTGCTTATAGAGAACTCTCACCCAATAATACATGCTATTAAAACTATCTCAGAAGTATACAGAGGCAGATCTGTAGGATTTGCTATGGCAAAAGGGCTTGCATTCCAGCAATCAGAAAGTGGCCTCCTTGAGATTGTTGTTTGATCTCTCAATCTTTTCTTGGCTCCCTTAAATTTTGAAATGGCATCAGAAGAAGAGTATTTAAAGTCTTTACTAGTTAAGAATCTACATGAAACTTTGTGAAAAGCAACAGTAAGGATCGTCCAATGAGTGAACAGGTTTGAACTAGTTTGCAGAGCAATGAGATTGCCCACATTTTTCAGTGGGAGGGGCCACCGTCAAACTCACTGTCCCACCAGAGTGCTGATCTCACACTCCCCCAGGTCTCTAGGTTCTTGGCAGCGACCACCTCTGTTCAGACTACTTTGTGCCAAGGCACATTTGTCACTGAGCCATGCAAGACACTTTCTTGCTAGTCATATAAAACAAGAGCACAATGGAGGTCACCGCCGTTCTGCTGGTATACAATCCCGTGGGGTTTCAGCCACACCTAAGCCCAAATGTGCCTCTCTGCAAACCCTGAGAGACTGGGAGACTGGTGTACCTGCTCAGGAGTGATGCATCCTGGTGTTTACCCCAAGCGCATTGTGAGACAAGGCCTTACAACCCATAAAATTAAAACTGCACCCAGTTTCAGAGAATGTTCTAACAATCATTCTCTTGGACACAACACAAAAGGAATCTCTACCCTCCCCATAGCTATTGGCTGGAGGGAAATAAATGTCTGTAATTCATCTCTGACATGTTCTCCTATAAATGCTATTTATGAGAATTTGTCCATGTATTGTTTTAAATATTTGCTTGATTTGCATTCATCTCTTTTGTCCATTTACTTATTTACATTAATTTTGAATGGGCATAAGATTTAAAAGGTACAAAACAATGTGATAAAAAATATCTCCTTCTTATCTTACTTTCTCAAATACGCAGCTCCAATCTCCAGAAGTGTCCCTTATTATCAGTACTCTTATGTATCCTTCTTAAGATTTTCTGTACATACATGTTGTTTCTTAAAAAACAAAAATAGCAGATCACATATATTTTTGTGTATATAATTTTACATCAATGTGTGATTTAATCAGTCCCTATAGGTGGACATTTAGATTGTTTCTTCACTATTATAAACCAAGATGAAGTTAATGTCCTCATGTATTTGTTTTTTTGATTACATGTGTGAATATATCCATAAGATATAGTTAGAAGTAGAGTCACTAGTAAAAGTGTATATATGTGTTTAATCCTAAAAACTATTGCCAGAGAGGGCTGTAGTCATTAACTGTCCCACTACCAATATTTCTGAGTGCCTATTTCTCCACACTATGGCCAACCAAGTGCATTATCAAACTTTTTTATCTTTGCTAATTTGATAAGTGAAAATGTTTTATCTTCATAGTTCTAATGAAAATGTGACTCCTCCTTTCCCATTTTTATACCTCATTTCTTTTCATGTGTTGCATTAGCTACTACCTCCAGAACAACGTTAAATAATCATGGTGAGTATGGATATTCTTGTCTTCCCCCTGTCTTTCATGGAAAGGGGCTTGATGTTTCCCATTAAGCATGATTTTAGCTCTTGGGTTGAGATGTAAGTGTTTTGCCCAGTTAAGGAGTTATCCAACTACAGTATTTGTCTGTTATTAAGAGGTTTGTCTTTATTTAATTTTACCAAGAATGGAGCTTGAATTTTTTAAATACCTTAGCATCTAATTTCACTCTTTTCAGCCCTTCTCACCAGCTGGGCAATATAACTTATCATTTCTGCATTCTGTACCTTATTTGTCCTTGGAGCCCAATTGCCTCTAACCTCATGCACAGTGTAGTGGATACCGCAGTGCTCCATCCACATCCCTTGACCCACCTTGCAGGTGCTAAAAGCTCATGCCTGCACCCTCCCTGGAAATTTCTCTAAGTCACAGGCATTGCCCAGCCCTAACCCAGCATTGTAACCTGACTGGTCCATCCATGGGCATGAAGGGCTGGCCCCATGGCCTCAAGTTAGAGATGACTCTGAAGGCCCATCCCAATTCCAGGCTCCCCATAGAATAGGCTGAGGCCTTGAGTTGCAACTGCTTTGTGAGTCAGCTACTCTGTCCCAGTCCTGCCTCTCTCACTTCCTTACAGGTGCATCTCCTAAGAATACTCCTTAATAAAACTTCTGCATGTCTCAGAGTCTATTTTTCTCAGAGTCTGTTTCCAGGGATCCCAATCCATGACACAGAGGAGCCAGCGAAGCCCTTTGTGATAGATATTTTCCACTTGTTCCTACAGATCTCTACTCTTTCCCACTTGGCTTTCTGCCCTGGGAGGCTCAATTATGTGAATCATATTACAAGGCTCCTATACCCTTTGACCTGCTGTTGAATTCAGTCAATAGAATGCCACAGAAGAAGATCCAAGGGAGGGAGGAGAGTAAGGTTGGATATTTATTCCCTGACCCAAATGTCTGGGTCATTTGATCAGTTGAAAATCAATGCTGCTCTCAAACTGGCCTGTCCTCTACTTGACTCTGTTCTTCCATGTCCTGGCAATATCTGCTTCCTTTGGTCCTCTTAAACCTAGAGATGATAAAAAACTCTATTGCTACTATCACTTGTGGTTCTCCTGTACCAGCTACACCTATTTAACTGGTCTCCCTTGTAAATAAATTCTCCTCAAATTATCCTGGTTTGTAGAGGGTATTATGCTCAGTGAAATAAGCCAGCAGGAGAAAGACAAGTATCAAATGATTTCACTCATCTGTGGAGTATAAAAACAAAGGAAAAAACTGAAGGATCAAAACAGCAGCAGACTCACAGAACCCAAGAATGGACTAACAGTTACCAAAGGGAAAGGGACTGGGGAGGATGGGCGGGAAGGGAGGGATAAGGGGGGAAAAGCGGCATTATGATTAGCACACATAATTTACAGGGGGGGGCACAGGGAAGGCAGTACAACAGAGAGAAGACAAGTAGTGATTCTATAGCATCTTACTACGCTGATGGACAGTGACTGTAATGGGTATGTGGTGGGGACTTGATAATAGGGGGAGTCTAGTAACCATAATGTTGCTCATGTAATTGTACATTAATGATACCAAAAAATGTATATATCCTGGTTTGATAGTACCACCTATTTCTTTTTGGGACCAAGATTACCATATACTCATCAAGTGTAAGCAACAAGCTGAATTCCCCCATTTCTTCCTGCCTATACTGGCAAAGTTTTACTACCAGCAAAAGAGGAAGATGCAAGGAAATAATAATTATAGGAGCTAATATTCACTGAGTGTTTAGCATGTGCCAGGCACTGTCAAATAAGAAACAAAGCCAGATAGTTAAGGAGAGACTTCATTTGAAAGGATTGTTGCAAGGATGGGAGGTAGGGGAGGAAGGGACTATTGCAATAGGAGGAGGGGTCTGGTGCAGTAGGGAGAATTTTCTGATAATAAGATCTGCAAGTGTCTCAAGGGTTAGTTAGACAAAATGGGTTTTTCTTTCACAGAAAGAGCTAAACCGGCTAGAAAGGATCTGAAGTGGGAAAGTGGGATAGATCAGAGAATGTTTTACCTTGAGCTCAATCTATTTTCTAGAGAGGCTGTCAGGAGGGGCAGTTTGCTAGCTCAAGACTGAGGACAGGTCAAAGTGCAAGGGCCTGGGAGAAGGAGAGAATTCTAACCAAAGTCTGGTGAACAAACATTTTGTTTTGATTGATTGGTGGGAACAAAACAGTTCAGCTAATTATTTAAAAGGCAAACAATAGGAGTTTGGGGCGTCCTGACTGGCCTTTATCATAGGCAGCAAGGGAACACCCACGAATCTAAGTCAGTTAAGGATGTCTGCAGTAAACCATTTTCCAGAACACACTGGTGGGGAGATTTCTTTAACCATTGTTATTTTCCAGGATCACAGGGTTCAGGTAAAATTCAACACTGTCAGCATTAACCTAAGAGTTTTAGATGCATCATCTTCTTTAATTCTCTCCACATCTCTACTTGCAAAGGTATAGAAGGGTGATTAAGAGGGTGTCACTAAGACAAACTCGGGCAAGTTAACTTACCTTCAGTTTTGTCTCTGTAAAAGGAGATTAATAATCATTCTGACCTCACAGGTTGTCGTGAGGGTCAAACTAATGTGTACAAAGTGTGTAAAAATGGTCCTGTTGTTTATTGACTGTTCAGTACATGTTAACTATCATCACCATTATTAGTCTCACTTTCAAATGAAGGGACTATAAATAATTTACCCAAACAAGCAAAGATTAAAACCCACCCAGACTGCACCCATATCCTCTCTCTACTTTGGATCTCATGTTAAAAGGAAAGGCACAGGCCCAACATGGAGTCACTTCTGCTAAGCCATGTCACCAAAATAGGGCTTAACACCTAACTGCAGTTTCAACCTCCCAATGAAATGTAATAAGTCAGGAATTTTCTGGTCAGCATCAGTCTGTCACATGTGCACTCCCCATCCCCTAAAGGAAGGTGAGGTAATCTACCTAATAAGACCCTTTTGTCCCCAAATGAAGGTGACCTCACCCAAAATAATTCTCATTTCTGTTTATGACTTCCTTACCCTGCCTTTAAAAACCTCTCCCTTTCTGTAGCCCTTTGAAGCATCTCTCTACTTGCTAAATGGGGATGCTGCCTGATTCACAAATCACCTAGTACAGCCAATAGATCTTCAAATTTACTTGGTTGAAGTTTGGTTTTTGAACACCCAAGTGGGGAAAGAAAGGATAATATGGAAGAAATGTTAGACAAACCAAGATAGATTTTATTTAGTTACTGCCTACGATTCATGAGATGCAGGAAGAAACTGAATCGCTTTTTAGTTTTCCTCTAACCTAAGGAATTTTTGAGGTGGTAGTAAAAAGAAAACATTCTTCCCTCCTAGAATCATCATCTTGCTGCCAGCAGAGTCTGTGGTCACCCCAGGTTGGCACTGGGCCGCAGCCAGGAGCCCTCCGGCTCTCCCAATTTATCAAGCCCTCCAGTCTCCCCATTTTATTCTGGGCAGCCCTTCATTTCTAGATGAAACAAGGTTGTAAAACTCTGCAAAACTGTTAGGATTTGTTTTCTGTTGAACAACTATCAAGGGCACCCTAATTACATTATGACTGTGGTGTATTTTTTGTTAGTATTGTTTTTATCATATCACTAACTTTTACTAATTTTCTTTCTTCTTTTTCTTGCTCTACAGTACTTTATAGGGGGGAATAAGATACTGGTAATATTTAACATCCTTCTCCCTCCTCCTGAATCTAAACAAGTTCTGCCAAATCTAGAGTCCACAAAGTGCTATTTAGTTGGATATTAATAACAATAGGGAATTACTGCCATTTTTTAAAGCATGATCAGTGGCATACCTATTGTATTTGAATTGATCATTTTTAAACCCCTAATTCTCTACACAATAAAATCATATTCAGTAATAATCATGACATCAAATTAAGAATAGTGGCCAGAAGAATAGTGAATTTTTGTTTTATTGAACTTTATATATAAAAACCTGTCAGTTAAATAGAGAAAAATTACATACAAAAAAGAAAAAGTGTAATGAATTAATTCTATTTAATTACATTAATTTTAAGGGAAAAAAATAATGCCTACATATTTGTCTTTCAAATTAATTAGTAATAACATTAGAGTTCCACTGAAGTTAAATAGGAATTTCAACTAAAATTAAAATTGTATTCAACTTAACTGAGATATTTCATATAAGAACTAAAACTTGTTAGCCTTCTGCTCAGGAGTTTCAGTCAAGTCATGTGTTTCAGTGTTTGCCCTACATCCTTTCTGAGATCAAGTCTTTGCAAAATTAGTCCTGGCGCATGTCTGTTTAGATATTAGAAATTATTGTAAAATCACCAAACAAAAATATTTCACCTCATAGTGTGAACTCTGTTTAACTGTTTTAAATTTTAAACCCAAATAAAGGCTGCAGGTGGTCACACAGAATGACAAAATTGAAGCAATTCAAGTTCTATCTTTACAATCACTATGCCATCATTATTCACTTCAAATTCCTGTTTGGATGCAAGAATATTAGTACCACAGGGGTTTCAGACACAAACTGTCTCTCTCTTACCCCCATCCCAACCAATCTAGCTCAAAAATTGCAAAGCATTAGGAATTCATTTCTGAAATAGATGCATTGTTAAAAACCAAAATTCATCATTTTTTTTAAAGATTTAATTGGCTTCTTTAGGCAGGTGATGAACAAGCAGCATCCCATCTAGCACACAGAGAGATGCTCCAATGAGTTGTACAAAGTGCAAGGTTTTCATAGGAAGGCAGGGCAAAAGTTATTAGTAAAAGAAAAGAGGGATTTTCTCAGGCAAGGTCACCCTCCCTTAGGGGAAAAAGAGGGGGTCTTATGCAGATTACCTCATGTGATCAGGAAATTCCATACTGATTGTTTTAACATTCCACTCCTGGGAGAGGTTGAAGCTGCAATTAGGGTAGGTATTAAACCTGGGTGTGGTGACTTGGCTTAGCAGAAGTGACTCCATGTTGGGCCTGTGGCTTTCTTTTTAACAGCTTCTATTTTAGCTCCACTATACCAGGGGGTGCCAGTTGTGTAACTGAGAATTCTCTAACTGCCATTAGGACACAATGTTTATTTAAAAATAAGTCTAAAAAAGTGCTAATTCAAAGTTTATGTATATTATTCAACAGTATCTGACAATTGTTTACAACTAAACAAAAACTTTTAGGCAGAAGTATTCTATCACTGACATTGGTTAGAATTACCAGTACATGTTCTGTTTTTATTATGGTGTTTTAATTCTTTACAGACAATGCACCCTGTTATTGCCTGCATCCAGGGTGGACCCCTTCTGCTGCCTCACTATTAGCACAATGATGGTATATGATTAAGTATATATGATTAAGACACTGGTATATAAATGTTCTTATGCTGAAGTATTTAAGGATGAAGTTTCACAATGTCTACAACCTAATTTCAAATAGCTAAAATACATACACCCACATATACACAGCACAAATATAGAGAATGATAATGAAAATATGGTCAAATGCTAACAACTATTTTATATAGATAGTCATCACTGTACTATTTTTAAATTATTTTGAAATTTTCATGATGAAATATTGTAAAAAGTACTACCTTTACCAGTGGCAAATTCCATGAGAGAAAAAAAAATATGTATATATACATATACAAATTTATATATTCAGTTATTCATGATGTCAGTTTTTCTTACTAATTTTTTAACAAATATTTTAAATCAAATGATAAAAGTTTTAATTCTTAAAGAATTGTCATTCTCCAATTTTTGAAATTACCTTGTTAATGTAGAGTGTAGCTCTAGGAGGAGGGGATTCCCTGCCCAGGGCAAGTTCTCTGACAAAAATTTGGGGGCAAAGGGAGTTCCCACATTAATTCTCTTGGCAGTCACAGTACAGACGGCTGGCTCAAATGCACTCACCTGGCCGACCACAGGTTCTGCACCCCAGTGCAAACTTAATCTGCTAGACAGTAGGTCTCAGTCTGTCCTCGCCCCCCACCCTCCAAGCTCACAGCTCCTATGCTTGGGTTTAATTTTCCAGGAGCACCCAGTTCTGTGGCTCTCTCACCGCTCTCCCTGCCGCATTCCTTCCGTGCCCCTCGCACAGAGAGGAACTCTGTGGTTGGGTCCCTGGTGACTGGCAGTCGCCTGACCAATTTATGTGCCAGAAACACAGAGTGAAGAGAGAATGGGTGTTTCCTCTCTACCCCTCCCCTGCACAGGTCCTCCCTTGACTGACCAGCAGCTCAGGTTGGTAAATATCCAGATAAATGTACAAACAGGTTCTTATATACACAATGGGCGCTATTAAGGTCGGGCAGGAATCCTGGTCAGAAAGTTCCATTTTCCCCACAAGAGATATTACAGTTTTTGATATAATGACTGATTGGATTAAAACAATATTGTGCTTAAAATTACAGCAATGCAATTCTCTCAGTCTGAATAGGGTCCCAGTTGATTGAGTGAGGTATTTTCTATAGTTTCAAAACCTTAAAAAAGACTTCCTTTATATATTAATTTTGCCTAAGTAACATTTAAAGTTCAGTTCATAAGTTTTCCATTTTATCATATCGTTTTCATATGGCAGTATAAAATTAGGTTGTTACATTAATTGGGAAACTAGTTGAACTTAAATTTTTTGTTTTTTGTTCCTAGTTCTAGTTTTTTGTTTTTGTTTTTTATTTCACAGACCATTTTTTAGACCAGTTTTAGGTTTACAGCAAAATTAAACTGAAAGTACAGAGAGTTCCCCCTTACTCCCTCCATTAGACACCCACAGCTTCCCCTATCATCAACACCCTGCACCAGGGATACATTTATTACAACCCAGGAGCTGACATGGGCACAGCATTATCAACCAAAGTCCATAAGCTACACTAGGGCTCATTCTTGGTGTTGTATATTCTATGGGTTTTGGCATAAGTAAAATGAGATATATATACCATTTAATATCATATAAAATCATTTTGAACTTAATTATTTTAATTAAAATGTTTCCAGGATACTTTTTAGAAAAAGGGTTAAGTTCTGGAATGTAAAATATCAGTATATAATTTATACTACTACTAGAACTGCTAATTCTGTCAGTAAATCCTATTAAAATGGACTTCTGTTCAACTTCTTATTTTTGGTGTAACTTAATATTACCACCATAAACCGATCTTTTAAACTTTCACTCTTGTACACTTAAAAGTTTTCACTAAAGTATTATCTGCTTTCAAGTGAATAAAGCAGTTTTGTGGTGTCAAACAAAAAACAAATCCGGAGTTAGGTAAGGAGAGACTTCATGGAAAGGATTAATGCAAGGTGGGGAGGAGGGAAGAGACTATTGCAATAGAGAGCACTCTCTGACAATAAGATCTGCAAAAAGGGTTTTTCTAACCTAGGGAGGAGTGAACAGTGAGAAGTGGGATGACAGGCTAGAAAGCTTGATCAGATAGATCAAAGAATTGCCCTAAGGTCAACATATTTTCAGCAGAGCCCCCATATGCTGGCTCAAACTGAAGGGTGGTTGACAGGTTAGGGGTCTGGGGGAAAGAGAGAAACTTAACCCAAGTTTGATTAACAAGCATTTTCTTTCCAATTTCATGGGCACAATCAGTTCAGCTAGTCATTTATGAGACAGAGAATAGAAATTTGGAGGGTCTGTGTCTGGCCTTATCATAGGTAAATAAGGGGGGAGCTATATATGAGTTTTATCATAAGTCATAAGGGGAAGAGTCTTTGTGATAAGCTGACTTCCAGAACACAAAGAGTGTGGAATTTCTTAACTTTAACCTATTTTCCACGGGGTTTAGGTAAAATTAAACATTGTCAGTCACCCATTTTTTTTCTAAATGAAACACATGATTTGCAACTGAACAACTGAAAGGGATCATAAATCTCCTGCTTGGGTGAAGCAGGATCTAGAAATCACTTCCTGAGGACTGCTGTTGGAGTTATTTATGCAAAATCAGTCGAACATCTATTAAGAGGTGGTGGGAAGAGTCAGTTGTTTTAAGGTCAGGCATCTTAAGAGAGGGATGCCTAAAATGAAAAAGAGAAATATTAATGTAAAATATAAAAGACTGTATTAAAGTCTAACAGATGGGTAGATGAGAATCTTGCAATTGTGCAGCATTGTTGAGTGCCTTGAAGCTAAGATAAAGATGCTTTTGGTGATATCCACAGTCCTAGTTACTTCTCATATGAGGGCATGAAAGACTTGAGAATTTTATCAGACTTTCTTAATTGGCAAAAAGGGTGGCTTGTCCAGAAAGAAATCCAATCTCTGTGATAGTCCCTTTTTGTTGAAGAAGAATGGGTACTCTGATGAATTCTCTCTCATTTCTCACCTTTAACTTGACACTTTTCCATGCTCCAAATAAAAGATTGTTGGCAAGTGTTTTTGGAAAAGCCTCAGTTTCCCCTATCTTTCTTCCTGTGCGTCGCCACTACTCACTAAGAATGCTTCACTTCTGACTCTGCTGGTCACCAAATGTCTGGGGGTTTTCTGCACACCAAACAATTCTCTGACACCAGTAGGGTATCCTACACTAGAGATATGTCAGATCCCACAGGTTTAGGGCTCAGTCTCACAAGACTGCCCCCTGACCCCCACCCCCACTTCTTATGCCACTTGCTAATAGTAGCTCCCCTAGGTACCCACAATTTGTCTGATTTGAGTACAAACAGGAATTTCCCATGACCTCCTCCATTAATTTGTTAGAGTGTGGGTCACAGAACTCAGAAAAACACATTTATCAGTTTATTAAAGGATGTGATAAAGGATATAGATGAACAGTCAGATGAACACATGCATAGGCCTAGGAGGGTCCTGAGTGCAGGAGTTTCTGTCCCCATGGAGTTGGGGGGCACCAACCTCCCCGTGTGGACATGTTCTTCAACCTCGAAGTTCCCTGAACCCTTACTGTTGGGATTTTGTGGAGGGTATCTTTTGAAGGCACGATCAATTACTAACTCCATTTCCAACCACTCTCCCCACTTTGGAGGATGAGGGCAGGGCTAAAAATTCCAAGCTTTTAATCAAAACTTGGTCTTGTGACCAGCCCCCTTCCCAGAGCCATCCAGGAGCCGACCCAGAGTCACCTCAATAAAACAAAAGATGCTCCTAGTGTTCTTCTTTTTTTAATTATTAAAAAATTGCATTTGTTTGTTTATTTTTTATTTATTATTTTGCAATCAATAATGTATAATTACATGAACAACATTATGGTTACTAGACTCTCCCAATTAACAAGTCCCCACCACATACCCTTTACAGTCACTGTCCATCAGCATAGTAACATGCTATAGAATCACTACTTGTCTGCTCTGTGTTATACTGCCTTTTCCATATACCCCCCACCACCCGCTACATTATGTGTGCTAATCGTAATACCCCTTTTTCCCACTTACCCCTCCTTTCCGACCCATTCTCCCCATTCCCTCACCCTTTTGTAACTGTGAGTCCATTCCAGGGTTCTGTGAGTCTGCTGCTGTTTTATTCCTTGAGCTTTTTCCTTTCTTCTTATACTCCACAGAAGAGTGAAATCATTTGATACCTGTCTTTCTCCACCTGGCTTATTTTCACTGAGCATAATACCCTCTAGCTCCATCCATGTTGTTGCAAATGGTAGGATTTGTTTTCTTCTTATGGCTGAATAATATTCCATTGTGTCCAATATATACCACATCTTCTTTATCCATTCATCTACTGATGGACACTTAGGTTGCTTCCATTTCTTGGCTATTGTAAATAGTGCTGCGATAAACATAGGGGTGCATATGTTTTTTTCAACTGGACTCATGCATTTTTAGGGTAAATTCCTAGCTGTGGAATTCCTGGGTCAAATGATATTTCTATTTTGAGTTTTTTGAGGAACCTCCATACTGCTTTCCACAATGGTTGAACTAATTTACATTACTACCAGCAGCGTAGGAGGGTTCCCCTTTCTCCACATCCTCTCCAACATTTGCTTTTGTTTGTCTTTTGGATGGTGGCCATCCTAACTGGTGTGAGGCGATACCTCATTGTGGTTTTAATTTGCATTTCTCTGATGAATAGTGATGTGGATCATCTTTTCATGTGCCTGTTGGTCATCTGAATTTCTTCTTTGGAGAAGTTTCTGTTCAGCTACTCTGCCCATTTTTTAATTGGCTTATTTGCTTTTTGTTTGTTGAGGTGTGTGAGTTCTTTATATATTTTGGATGTCAACCCCTTATTGGATATGTCATTTATGAATATATTCTCCCGTACTGTAGGATGTCTTTTTGTTCTACTGATGGTGTCCTTTGCTATACAGAAGCTTTTTAGTTTGATGTAGTCCCACTTGTTCATTTTTGCTTTTGTTTCCCTTGCCCAGGGAGATACAGTCATGAAGAAGTTGCTCAAGTTCATGTCCAAGAGATTTTTGCCTATGTTTTTTTCTAAGAGTTTTATGGTTTCATGACTTACAATCAGGTCTTTGATCCATTTTGAGTTTACTTTTATGTATGGGGTTAGAGAGTAATCCAGTTTCATTCTCTTACATGTACCTGTCCAATTTGTCAACACCAGCAGTTGAAGAGGCTGTCATTTCCCCAATGTATATCCATGGCTCCTTTATAATATATTAATTGACCAAATATGTTTGGGTTTCTATCTGGACTCTCTATTCTGTTCCATTGGTCTATGGGTCTGTTCTCATGCCAGTACCAAATTGTCTTGATTACTGTGGCTTTGTAGTAGACCTTGAAGTCCGGGGGCATAATTCTCCCTGGTTTATTCTTCCTTCTCAGGATTGCTTTGGCTCTTTGGGGACCCTTGTCATTCCATATGAATTTTAGAACTATTTGCTCTACTTCATTGAAGAATGCTGTTGGTATTTTGATAGGAATTGCATTTAATCTGTAGATTGCTTTAGGCAGGATGGCCATTTTGACAATATTAATTCTTCCTATCCATGAGCACCGGATGTGTTTCCATTTATTGGTATCTTCTTTAATTTCTCCCATGAGTGTCTTGTAGTTTTCAGAGTGTAAGTCTTTCACTTCCTTGATTAGGTTTATTCCTAGGTATTTTATTATTTTTGATGCAATTGTGACTGGAATTGTTTTCCTGATTTCTCTTTCTGCTAGTTCATCATTAGTGTATAGGAAGGCAATAGATTTCTGTGTATTAATTTTGTATCCCACAACTTTGTTGAATTCAGATAATAGATCTAGTAGTTTTGGAGTGGATTCTTTAGGGATTTTTATGTGCAATATCATGTCATCTGCAAACAGGGACAGTTTGACTTCTTCCTTGCCAATCTGGATGCCTTTTATTTCTTTGTGTGGTCTGATTGCCGTGGCTAGGATCTCCAGAACTGTGTTGAATAAAAGTGGGGAGAGTGGTCATCCCTGTCTTGTTCCCAATCTTAGGTGAAAAGCTTTCAGCTTCTCACTGTTAAATATGATGGTGGCTGTGGGTTTGTCATATGTGGCCTTTATTATGTTAAGGTACTTGTCCAATACCCATTTTGTCGAGAGTTTTTATCATAAATGGATGTTGAGTTTTGTCAAATGCTTTTTCAGCATCTATGGAGATGATCATGTCATTTTTCTCTTTTTTGTTGATGTAGTGGATGATGTTGATGGATTTCCGAATGTTGTACTATCCTTGCATCACTGGGATGAATCCCACTTGATCATGATGGATAATCTTTTTGATGTATTTTTGAATTTGGTTTGCTAATATTTTGTTGAGTATTTTTGCATCTACGTTCATCAGGGATATTGGTCTGTAATTTTCTTTTTTGGTCAAGTCTTTGTCAGGTTTTGGTATTAGAGTCATGCTGGCTTCATAGAATGAGTTTGGAAGTATTCCCTCCTCTTCTATTTTTTGGAAAACTTTAAGGAGAATGGGTATTATTTCTTCTCTATATGTATGGTAGAATTCAGAGGTGAATCCATCTGACCCGGGGGTTTTGTTCTTGGGTATTTTTTTGATTACTGATTCAATTTCGTTGCTAGTGATTGGTCTGTTTAGTTTTTCTGTTTCTTGCTTGGTCAGTCTTGGAAGGTTGTATTTTTCTAAGAAGGTGTCCATTTCTTCTAGGTTATACAGTTTGTTACCATATAATTTTTCATAGTATTCTCTAATAATTCTTTGTATTTCTGTGGTGTCCATAGTGATTTTTCCTTTCTCATTTCTGATTCTGTTTATGTGTTTAGATTCTCTTTTTTTCTTGATAAGTCTGGCTAGGGGTTTATCTATTTTGTTTATTTTCTCAAAGAACCAGCTCCTGCTTTCATTGATTCTTCTATTGTTTTATTCTTCTCAATTTTATTTATTTCTGCTTTAAACTTTACTATGCGCCTCCTTCTACTGACTTTGGGCCTCATTTGTTCTTTCTTTTCTAGTTTCATTAATTGTGTGTTTAGACTGTTCATTTGGGATTGTTCTTCTTTCCTGAGGTAGGCCTATATTGCAATATATTTCCCTCTTAGCACGGCTTTCGCTGCGTTCCACAGATTTTGCAGTGTTGAATTATTGTTGTCATTTGTCTCCATATATTGCTTGATCTCTGTTTTGATTTGGTGATTGATCCATTGATTATTTAGGAGCATGTTATTAAGCCTCCATGTGTTTGTGGGCTTTTTCTTTTTCTTTGCGTTATTTATTTCTAGTTTCATACCTTTGTGATCTGAGAAGCTGATTGGTTCAATTTCAATCTTTTAAAATTTACTGAAGCTCTTTTTGTGGCCTAGTATATGATCTATTCTTGAAAATGTTCCATGTGCACTTGAGAAGAATGTGTATCCTGTTGCTTTTGGATGGAGTGTTCTGTAGATGTCTGTTAGGTCCATCTATTCTAACACGTTGTTGAGTGCCTCTGTTGCTTTACTTATTTTCTGTCTGGTTCAGCTGTCCTTTGGAGTGAGTGGAGTGCTGAAGTCTCCTAAAATGAATGCATTGCATTCTATTTCCCCCTGAATTCTGTTAGTATTTGTTTCACATATGTAGGTACTCCTGTGTTGGGTGCATAGATATTTATAATAGTTATATCTTCTTGATGGACTGACCCTTTGTCTCTTGTGACTTTCTGTGTTTTGAAGTCTATTTTGTCTGATACAAGTACTGCAACTCCTGCTTTTTTCTCCCTATTATTTGCATGAAGTATCTTTTTCCATCCCTTTACTGTCAGTCTGTGTATGTCTTTGGGTTTGAAGTGAATCTTTTGTAGGCAGCATATAGATGAATCTTGTTTTTTTATCCATTCAGTGACTCTCTGTCTTTTGATTGGTGTATTCAGACCATTTACATATAGGGTGATTATCGATAGGAATGTACTTATTGCCTTTGAAGGCTTTAGATTCATGGTTACCAAAGATTCAAGGGTAATTCCCTTACTATGTAAGAGTCTAACTTAACTCACTTTGTATGCTACTACAAACCAACCTAAAGGTTTTCTTTTTTCCTCCTTTTTCTTCCTCCTCCATTCTTTGTATGTTATGAATCATATTCTGTACTCTTTGTCTAGCCCTTGGGTGACATCTATTTAACCTTAGGAATACTTCCATCTATAGGAGCCCCTTCAAAATGCACTGTAGAAGTGGTTTGTGAGAGATAAATTCTCTCAGCTTTTCCTTACCTCAAAATTGTTTAATTCCTCCTTCAAATTTAAATGATAACCTTGCCAGGTAGAGTATTCTTGGTTCAAGGCCCTTCTGCTTCATTGCATTAAATATATCATGACACTCCCTTCAGGCTTGTAAGGTTTCTGTTGAGAAGTCTGATGATAGCCTGATGGGTTTTCCTTTGTATGTGATCTTTTTTCTCTCTCTAGCTGCTTTTAAAAGTCTGTCTTTATCCTTGATCTTTGCCATTTTAGTTATTATATGTCTTGATGTTTTCTTCCTTGGGTCCCTTGTGTTGGGAGATCTGTGCACCTCCATGGCTTGAGAGACTAAATCCTTCCCCAGATTGGGCAAGTTTTCAGCAATTACCTCCTCAATGACACTTTCTATCCCCTTTTCTCTCTTCTTCTTCTTCTGGTACCCCTATAATGCGTATATTGTTCCGTTTGGACTGCTCACACATTTCTCTCAATATTCTTTCATTCTTAGAGATTCTTTTTTCTCTCTGTGCCTCAGCTTCTTTGTATTCCTCTTCTCTAATTTCTATTCCATTTACCATCTCTTCTACTACATCTAATCTGCTTTTAAATCCCTCCATTGTATGTTTCATTTCAGATATGGAATTTCTTAATGGTTGAATCTCCATCTTAAACTCGTTCCTGAATTCCTGAATATTTTTCTGTACCTCCATTAGCATGTTTATGATTTTTATTTTGAATTCTCTTTCAGGAAGATTGGTGTGTTCAGTTTCATTTGGTCCTTTTTCTGGGGTTTGTGAGATTTTGGTCTGAACCATGTTCTTTTGACGTTTCATATTTCTATGTGGTGCCCTGTAGTGTCCAGAAGCTCCAGTCTCTGGAGCAGTTCAGCCCCTAGTGTGAGGTTGGAGGTCATTGGGGAGTGGAGCTGGTGCCTGGGGGGAGGAAACATCTGTTTTCTGATTCCTGTCTGCAGTGCCTTTCTCCAGTATCACAGCCAGTGGGCTGAGCACACACGTGTAAGCCTCTGTGCTCGGGCGTCTCTTGCTGTTGTCGGCAGGGCTTCCCTCTAGCTGGCCTGACGCCAGTGCAGTGACTGCCAGTTTGCAAGCTGGTGCTGTCAGGCCAGGGGGGGAAGGCTTGGCAGGCTGCGTATCACAGTGGGGGGCCTTGGAGCTGAGCAGCCAGCCAGGATGATGGAGCGCCTGAAGCTCCTGAAAGTTCCCAACCTGCTCGGCAGAGCACATTCAGATAACCTTGTCCAGCTCTCCCTTCTCCCGTGCAGTAAGCTTCATGCAAACCCTGCCCTTTCAGCAGCCCTCTCACTGCTAGGAAGCCTCTCAGAGTGGCTGGATGTGGATCCCGTCCTCCACAAACGGCCGGAATATCAGTCTATCAGGCATTCTGCCTGTCCCAGCTCCCCAACCTCCAGAGCACCACCCAGTGTAGGTTTCTGCCTACAAAGCAGATCTCCAGGGTTAGGGGTTCTTTAGTCCCAGGCTTCCACCCCCTCCCCGCTCTGTTTCTTTTCCTCCCGCCAGTGTGCTGGGGTGGCAGAAGGGCCTGGGTCCTGCCGGATCAAGGCTCCGGTACATTACCCTGTGTTGTCAGTTCTGTTCTGTTCGTGATGTCTATATGCAGTCTGGTGCAGCCTTCTTTCCTGTTGCTGTTTTAGTGTTAGTTGTATTAATTAACTATATTTTCATACTATTTAGGGTTTTGGGAGGAGTTCTCTGTCTCTCCTCTCATGCTGCCATCTTGAATCTGCTGCTGCTTCTAGTGTTCTTATCACTCAAGAATTTACAAAGCTTTTAGGAGACTTGGGTCAGGGACAGGGTCAAAGACAAATAGTAGAACAAGAGATGTTCCCAGTGTTCTTACTACTTGGGAAATTACGAGGGTTTCAGGAGCTTTGTGGCAGGTACTGGAAGCAGAGCCCCATATATATATATATATTTCCTATTAGCTTACAGCAAGCAACTTCAGTGTAGTTTCTAAATGGGAAAGGAGGAGCCAAGAAAATAGAAGCATGCAAAGTATTCAAACTTACCCTTTGCAAAGAATTGAGTCCTTGGGTGTTACAGAGGCGCCTTGTTATCATTAAGTGTATTACACATTTCTGATAATTTCTCTAATATGTTTGATTTGCAAATGAAAGTATATTTTTCTTCCTTCAAAAAGGTTTAATACCAAAAAGTTCTGGACTTCCAAGGTTCAATTTTGTGTTATTAACTTAGAAATGTTTCAAACTGGAGTTTTCAGACCAATGCTTTAAAATTCTAATACATGGCAAGGAACAGGTAAGAAAAAAATGACATGTAAATAAAGGTGCCTGGCTTTCAGGATGCTGAGAGGTGTGGCCTATCATTCAGCAATCTTAGTTCAGTATTTATGTTAAATCTAATCACAAAGACAAGTCTGTATGAAACCTAAACAAACTGAGTTTAAACAAGTGGGAAGCTAAGTGATAAAAAAATTTTGCAACTTTGTTCAAAGTTAAAACAAAAAGAGAGAGAATTTCCTGGCATTATGCCACAAAACTTGATTAAGCATCCCTATTATTTCTATCAACTACAGAAAGTGTGCTTTTTAAAAAAGAATGTTTTTAACTGTTTAGGGTATTTTCTTTAAAAATGTTGGTGCTCACCCCTGTGTTTATTGCAGCACTATTTACAATAGCTGAGATATGGAAGCAACCCAAGTGTCCATCAGTAGATGAATGGATAAAGATGTGGTACATATACACAATGGAATACCATTCAGCCATAAGAAAGAAACAAATCCTACCATTTGCAACAAAATGGATGGAGCTAGAGGGTATTATGCTCAGTGAAATAAGTCAGGCAGAGAAAGACAAATACCAAATAATTTTCCTCATTTGTGGAGTATAACAACAAAGCAAAACTGAAGGAACAAAACAGCAGCAGACTCACAGACTCCAAGAAGGGACTAGTGGTTACCAAAGGGGAGAGGTGGGGGGTGGCAGGTAGGGAGGGAGGGAGAAGGGGATTGAGGGGTATTATAACTAGCATACATGGTGTTGGGGGGGTCACGAGGAATACAGTGTAGCTCAGAGAAGACAAGTAGTGACTCTGTGGCATCTTACTACACTGATTGACAATGACTGCAATGGGTTATGGGGGGACTCAACAATGAGGGTGAATGTATAACCACATTGGTTTTCTTGTGAAACCTTCATAAAAGTATATATCAGTAATACCTTAATAAAAACAAATAAATAAAAAAATATATATCCAAAAAATAAAAATAAAATAAAAATGGTGCTCAAAGAATGTTAAAGCCTATTCAGCCTATATCAGAATAGAGAGTGGCTACATATAGAGGTTCCTGGTAAAAAAATAAAATTAAAAAATTAAAGATTACCTCAGTTATCAGTGTGCTGAAACAATATTTTGTTTTCATAAAGCTGAAATTATACCTTATAACAGGATTTTTTTTTCAAACTGGTCTGTTACATGAAAGATAACATGCTCAGTTTGGTATACCACATTTTGAAAACAAAACTAATTAAGAATAATCTACCTAAAGAAAAATGCTCATGAAGTGAACACTGGCAAACATAATTCTGCAAAATATCCCCCCCTGAAAAGAGTCTCAGAATTCTCTAAGATTAGAAAAACTCTGAAAACTCTACATTCCTCTTAGAGCTTCACAACGAACTTAGCATATAAAGGCTCTTAGAAGTCCCAAAGTGTAGAAACTTCTCTGTTTTTGTTTAGCACAATGTTTTCCAACTGTATTTTTTCCTTTTCTTCTGTTATAACAGCAATGATTACCCACTCAGCCAGATTTTGAGAAATGATGCTTTGAGAAGCATTAATCCAGAGAGTGACCAGGATGCTATGACTGCTGGGAAGTGGAGGAAGCAGGATTGGGGAAAAAGGTGGCACTTGGACTCACACACCCCTGCTTTCTAACCCCACCTCAGCCTCATAGAGTTTGCATGCCCTTCCTCATCTGTAAAATGGGTATGAAAATACGGATCTCATAATGTTTTTGTAAAGATTAGCAAGAGTGTGCACAACACATAGTCTAGTGTCTGATTCAGACTGGGCAATAAAATGTCATGTATATTTCTTTATTATTTTTAATGGATAAAAGGAACAAAAGTAATAATTGGAGAGTTTTCAGATGGCAGTAAAAGAATCAACAGGCAGAAGGTATAAAAAAGCATACCGCTGCCCCTAAGAAAAAGTGCTTTTTGATTGAGCAGGCAAAAAGTGGAAAAGTTGCTTAATAAAACATCAAGCTTCTTATCGCTGGCCACCTTTAAATGATAATAAAATCATACAGTAAGAACATTGTAAACTATATTCATAGGGTGGAAGATCCCTTCAAAATCCCAGATTTTAGGATTCTAATTTCACAGAGGTACCTCCTCTCCAACCATACCACATTTCAAGGACTTAAAGCCCATGAAAGTAATGAATTACTGGGACTGAACTTGCACCCATAAAGCCCCTGCATACCTCCCAAATTGGGGAAAGAAAGGAACATCTATGGACCATGCTTACCAACTACAAAGGTTTGGTTGAGTCGATCTAACCATTTGTTTCTTGTGTTCAAAAACATTCAGAAGTGCACCTTGAACTATCTTGACTCCTCCCCTCCTGGCCCATTCTCTCTTGCTGCTCACCTCAGTCCCAGATGCTCAATGACCACTTATTCGAGGTGTCCA
This sequence comes from Smutsia gigantea, assembly GCA_032199065.1. Taxonomy (NCBI): domain Eukaryota; kingdom Metazoa; phylum Chordata; class Mammalia; order Pholidota; family Manidae; genus Smutsia; species Smutsia gigantea. The sequence continues at coordinate 52,342 of JAVSCE010004424.1, forward strand.
CTGCCACCTCTGAACCTTCTCTGTTCCTAGCGTATATCTAGGATACTTTCATCTTCCCCGAACTTTGCCACCTAATAACAGAAACAACTTCTGATGGCCCATTTCCTCTATTATTTTTTATTAAAGTCACCGAGAAGATATGGTCACATATTAGAATAGAATGAACTTGTTAAGATTCAGATGAGAAATAGGAAGACTGAGAGAGCATATGATTGTGATGTTTGTGATCATGGAGGCTTGGACAAAGCAAACAAGGATTCATCACATTCTGCCTTATCAGGTAAGCTGCATCTAATGAAGCTTCAAGTAGGTCATTTTAGATCTAAAAAATTCTCTATGCAAAGATGGATAGATGACTGATAGGTATCTTTTATTTCTCCCCCCTCCATATACCCCAAGTCCCTTCTCCCCCTCTTCTCTAGGAGGCTGACCTGTACAGACTCCTGCCCTCTGGCTTCCTGTTGCACTGGCCAATGGAGAGTACTAGCAAGAGCTAGGAGGAAGAAGGACAGTGTGGTGGGGTATTACTCTCCAGCTCCCTCCGCAGGAGGGTCACAGAGGCTGGAAGCTTCCCCCCACCAAAGATCTCAGCCTCTGTAAGGTGCTCATCTCCCTACAGCCCTCTCTGTCTGCAACTTTAGGAGCCAATCACTCCCCTTGCAGAAGAAATGGCTCTGCTACTGGGTGCTGCTCTATTCCTTGGGGTTTCCCATCAAGGTACAATAAACCTGTGTTTCTACTCCCTTTGTCAAACTCTCCTTGAATCATCACAATTTGAATGTGCAGTCTTTTTTGTGTCAGAACCCTAACAAAAAAAACAACACAATAATAGACAATAGATAACAATAACAAACAATAGAGATGAGATACTTATCTCTATCTCTGAGTATCATCAAGAGTTTGGGCTATGATTCTCAACTGTTTGAATCTTTTACCAGTGGGACATTGAGTGAAGTTGGACATGTGATAGGGCATAGGAGACTACAAAAATAAGGGTGAGGCCTAACACAGGTCTAGGACAAAGCCTGACATATTCTTGCTAGACTATGGAGACATTTGGCCTCTTGAGTTCATGAGTGAGCACATACAGAGTCACCAATCCTGCTCTGCAAACAGCAGCATGAGGCTGAAGGGGTGACCAGGAGAGTGGCAGAGTTAGTACGGGTACTTTCATGAACAAGACTACCCTCTAGCAGTGATTGGTTATAACCATCGCTTGCACGTTTGGTGTTCATTCAGCCTTTTATCTGCTTCAAACATACCACCAGAAGTTATAATATTGGAAATAGTGTTTGGAACTCAGAAACATCAAGACTCTCTAGGTGTAGTGTTTAAACCTTAGATAGCACTTATTGTATACAGTCATAGAAATTAGGATTAAGATGCAAATCCATTTGGAAAAGTAATACTATAGGTTAAATGCATAAGGCAGTGGTTCTCAAGTTTAAGAGTACATAAGAATCACCTTAGAAGCTTGTTGAAAATATAGATTGATGGCCTCCAAAGATGTTTTTTTTTTCCCCATTTAGATGTAACCTAGGAATTGCATGTTAAATAATCTTGCCGGAGAATTCTGCTACAAACCTCACGTATAAAGTCTTTATTGCTGCATAAGAAATTACTTAGTAACTTAAAACCACACATATTGATTATTTCATACAGTTTTGGAGGGTCAGGAATTCTGGAGTGACTTAGCTGGATGCTACTGCCTCAGGGTCTCTCATGAGATTGTAGTTAAGCTATTACCAGAGGCTGCCATCATCGCAACCTTCTGCTAGGCCAGAGAATCTGATTTCCAAGTTCATTCGCATGGTTGTTGACCAGAGGCTTTTCAGTTCACTGCCACGTGGGCCTCTTCCCAGGGCTGCTCACAACCTGACAACATACGTACCCCAGAGTAAATGACCAGAGATGGGGAGAGAAAGAGAGCTCAAGAAGGAACCCTCAGTCTTTAACAGTCTAATCTTGGAAGTGGCATACCATTACTTTGGCCATATTCTATGGGCCTCACAGACCAATCCTCTTATACTATGGGAGGGGACTAGACAAGGATGTGAGTATCAGGAAGTAGGGATCATTGGGGACCATCTTGGAAGCTGGTTACCGTCCTGCATTTTGAGTAATTCTGGCAAAAATGATTAATGTCATCTCACACTAAGAGCTTCTTCTTTCTGCAAATTCAGATAGAACAGATGATCCAGTATGGACACAGAAAAGAGATGCAGGCCTTACCCAGCACCAGGCTAGTGAAGCAGAATGTCCACGGTCAAGTTCCATGCTTGACGCTGATGCCCAGTATCTTGTCTTTTGCTGACATGGGCCTCTTTTTGTCTCTCATTTTCTTGTCCTGTGTTTCTGTCCTGGGGTCTGATCTCATTGATCTGGGCTTGCTATCTTGACTTGCAGAAATTCTGTCACTTTTCACTCCTACTCTTGCTCCACATGCTCAAAACTGACCTTTCCAGACCTGACCTCTGCCCCACCTACCTTAGGCACCTGCTATGGGTACTTCCTCTCAGTCTAGGTGAAGCAGCCTTTGCCTCACATACTCAGGTGTGGCCCAACATACTCTGTTTTGATGTGGAATATCCATCACTTCCCTCAGCCTCTCTTTTGTGCAAAATTGAAGGCAGTCAGTCTCTACCATTAAATATATTCCCTTTATATACAAGATTTAAACATTTCAGATTGTCTATGTACTATATGTATATTAAAATTTTTCCATCTGTATTTTTTATTATTTCATTCATTCATTCTTTTATTCTTTCATTCACTTAGTGTTTCCAACTGATATGATTTGCCTACCGCATGCCTGGCATATTTCCCTTACTTGAAGCCTCTCAGCCTTGTTCACACATCCCACTCCTCTCCATCTAGAGTGGAGTCTATTTCCTCTCTCCTTGAGTCTGATTGGATATGACTTGCTCTGACCAACAGAATGTGGGGAAAGTGGCCGCCTGCCATTGGCAGGCCTGGGCCTTAAGAAATCTGACAACTTTGGTTTTTGCTCTCTTGAGGGCCCTGAGACACTATGTACAAAAATGCAACCTCCCTGCCAGAGAAAAAGAGGCCTCAGATGTACCAGACATGCAAGTCAAGCATACTCAATCCTCGAGCCCACGTCAAGCTGTCCCAGCTAACACCACATGGAGCAGAGACCAGCAGTCCCCACCCAACCCTGTCCACACTGCAGAATCAGAACAAAGAAATGGTTTTTGTTGCTCTAAGCCATAAATTTTGGGGTAGTTTGCAAAGCAGCAATAGATAACATATATTAACAAACATGAAACTTCGAAATAACCAAATATGAAACTTACAAATTAACATAAAAAGTGTACAGAGAGAAGAGCCAACTTCTAGACCTATCATCTATTCTCAGGACTCAATAGTGTTGATTTTATCAAAAGTAAGTTATTGGTTTCAGTAAAGCAGAAGATTCAGAAACCTGTTTTTAGGGAATTAAGGAGAAAGTGATTAATGAACAAGTAAAAATATGCTGATTTAGAGCAATCATTCTAGAAATTAGAGTAACACAGTGGTTTTCAACCCTACCTATATTTTAGAATCACCTGGGGCACTTTTGAAAATGCAGATTCCTGGGTCCCACTCTTGAAGATCCTGATTTAAAGAATCTGGTGTAGAGCTAAGGATAGTGTTCTGAAATTCTGTTGAGGCTTAGAACACAAATATTGTGAAGAACAAAAATAAACCTGTAGCTGAAAGGTCCAATTGTGGCAAATAAAGGTTTTGGGAGATTGAATTATACGGGAAGTCTCAGGAAAAAGAGCTGGTGAGAAGTAGGGCTATAGACTTGAAGAGAAAGGGAACAATCAAAAGAACAGCAAAGTTAAAAGAGAAAAGTAACAAATTCACAGGATGTATTGATTGGGTGGGTTTCTAAAGAACTTCCAAATATTGCCTGAGGTCTCGAGAATTATTGCATGCACATAAAATAACATGAAAGAATGTAAGCCAAATTAGAACATGAATCTTTTAGGGGTGGAGGCTTAAAGGACACTTTTACTCATTTGATTTTTTTTTCTCCATAGTGAGAGAGTTTTACTTCTAATAATTAGACCAAAAAAAAAAACCCACAAAAGATTAAGAAAGCATCTGAGAGAATTTATTTAGAACTTTTAACAATTATTATAAAACTATTAAAATTAAAAAAATGTATTAAAATGTATAAACCCAACATTGTTGGATCTAAATTGATATAATATTGGAATATGAACTTAAAGTCATAAAACTATTCATACCCTTTGCCCTAATTCCACTTTAGGATTATACCTCAAGGAAATGACCAGAAAGAAACGAAGCAGTCTGTACAAAGATGGTTATAGAAATGCTATTTATAACACTGGAAAGTTGGAAAACTCTCAAAAATTCGACAATAGTGGCAAGGCTAAGTAAACTGTGGTGCATTATCAAGATGGAAAACTATGGAACACTAATGTGTGGACTACGTGGATACACAAAAATCTTAATTGAGGCTGAATAAAGAAACAACAATAAAATCCTATGTAGGGATCTCAGCTATGTAAAATAGCTGTATGTGAAGTAACAAAGACAGATAATAAAATGGAGGGAAGTAAATAGTTGTGTTAATATCCTTTCTCCATAAAATTGTTTAAAATCTAGATTTTTAAATGCAGGGAAGGGCAGAATCTTGGACTTGCCTGTAGTGAAATTAGCTAGGTGTTTATTCTTTTAACTTCCTTGTCTGAGTACCCCAGTGTAATTTTCCCACTGCAGCAAAGCTGTTTAACACCCACAAAAATAACTGGGCACATAAGCATTGAGGGAATCATTTTTTTGTTTGTTTTCTTGTTTTGTTTTTTGAGGGAGTAGTTTTTAATCAGTGACATTAAGCAAGTGCTTTGAAAAACTGGTTGCAACAAAGGATATGCAGGGAAAGAAAGGCAAATTGCAGATTTATGGAAGACGTTCTCTCCCTTTCTTTTTCATGCCAACCAAGTAAGTGATGGTGTACACTTGTGGGCTTACTTCCATTATAACCAAAGGAAAGACCACTCAGAATGGAATGTTTAATTTCTTTAAAAATACAACCATCTTAAATGTACCAGGAAGCACAGAAAGTAATAAAATAAACACCCATGTACTCAGCACCCAGATTCAGCCAATGTGACTATCTGGAAATCCTCTTTGTATCCTCCCCCAGTCTGATTCATCTTCTCCCATATAAGAGGTAAAACTATTTGTACATTGGTATGTGTCCTGTTGTTGCATTTTAAGACATTTTTACCGCACAAGTACAGACTTATAAATAATATAGAGTGCCATTTTGCTTATTTAAAAATTGAAATGGAGTCATAATGGATATAACCAACTGTAACTTCCTTTTCTTTATTTAACATTTCTTTTGAAGTATATCCATGTGTCTTGCCAATGGGTTTCAGCCCCAGGGAAGTTCGCTATGGATGCAATGCGACCAAAGAAATTGACAGCAGAACTTTCTTTGGGGTGAAAGGGTTTATTACCCGGATTGTTCTCCCGGCATCTCTGCCTCTACACAGAGCACTGGGCCGAGCTCTCTATACAGCACAGTAATAGCTTATTGCCTAAAGGTGTGGAAGCAGTAGCCTAGCAACAGGCCAGTTACATCATCAGGTAGTTTAAGTTCAGTGAGGATCCTGGCCATAGGAACCCCAACTTCCCCACACCATGTTAACATGTGCAGCTGTAATTCATTTTGTTTTCATAACTGCATGGTATTTAAAAAATATATTAACTTTATTAAAAGTATCTTTAAAATGCAGAAAAGGAGATGTTACACCAGAAGCAGGCTCTGTGTCTGAGAAGAAACGTGAACGTGTTGTGGGGAGAATTCGACCCACTGCTGCTGGCTTAGAAGATGGAGAAAGAGGGCTTTATGCCCATGAATGCAGGAAGCCTCCAGGACAGAGCAAGGAAGTGGATTCTGCCCTAGAGACTCCAGAAGAAATGCAGCCCTGCAGACAATTTGACATCTGCTTAGTGAGACTCATTTTTGATGTGCAAAACTTTAAGATAATAAATTTGTGCGAGGTCATTATGTTTGTGGTAATTTTGACAGCAGCCATAGAAAACTAATACAAAACCATATATATAAAATAATGGATATAAAGACAAAAAGCAAGGAAAAATGTGTATGTGGGGGTGTATACCTTGTTCTCTTTCTCGAAAACATCTTTTAGAAATGCAGTTATTGTTTCAGGGTCTGATTTACGCTAAACTCATCCAGGTTTTCTGCATCAGGCAAGATGAATACCGGATAGGGGCTATGCAACAAGGAAGACCACAAGCCCCATTTAGTATTTAGCTTAGACTTTACCTTAGAATCTGAAAAATCATTTTCAACAAAATAAGGAAGGAATACCCTGAATATCTGCCTCAGGAGATCCTGGAAACCCATTTCTGTTTCAGATTCCTGAAAAATTATTTGTAACCCACTCACTGAAGCCAAGTACTGCAATGTGAGCACCACACTTTATTTTGTGCCCGCAATGTGTCATGATTCAATGAATGAATAGTCCACGTTTTAAAGCACAGATGGTGCTGTGGCAGCCCTGAGAATATGCCTCTCAGATTCCCACCATACTACCTACAGCCCCGGCTGCTGCGTTATAAATCTACCACACTTCCCACAGGCTGCTCCCAGTTTAGGACCCAGTGGGCAGGAAGATGCAGACAGGTCTGTTGCTGTGAGACAGGAAGCTCCTCTAACAGGTAACTTTGGCTTCAGGACTCCCCCTTGGCCTAGTGAAAACTTTCCTAGACTGCATTGCACTCTAAGATGCTTCCTCTTAAAACTTCCTTTCTTGCCCCTCTCCATTGCAATCTCCCAGCTCTTTGCCTTTCTCTGGCTTCCTCCCCATTTTCCCTCACAGCTGTTTCCTCTCCAAATCTTTCACACATCTAATTCCATTTTGTTATCTGCTTAGAGGATCTTCAGAAACACAGTGGTTAAGTGTGTGGGTTCAAAGGATTCTCTAGATAGGTCATTAAGAAAGAAAGGAGAAATAATTAAATATGTGCTCAAAGATTTAAGATATAAATATTTAGGATTAGGTTTTAGCTCCAGGATGTAAGTGATAATTTAAATGTTATCCTGAAATGATTGATAATTATTGTGTACATACACCATGGAGTTCTTTAAAAATGATATTAAATATATATACTTATTAACATCTTCAAGACACATTAAGTGAAAAAGATAGCTTACAAAATAGTATTTATAGCAGTGTCTCAGTTTTGTAAATATGCACAGAAGGTATTAAAAAGATATACACCAAGGTTTTAAAAGTGGTCACCTCTAGGTAGTATTAAAATTTGTTTTGATTTATCTTTAGTTTTTAATTTGTCTAGAGTGAACATTCATGGCTTTTGTAATAACACTGAAGAAAGTTTCTTTTTTGTCTTGTTTTAAACATTGGAGTTTTAAATTGAGCATGCTACTCTTAGTACTATCAAACATTAAAATTAGACTTTTATCAGATAAAAACTTTGTTCACCTGCTCAGCTCTCCACAACTGCATATCTTTCTGAGACACTGCCTGTCCCGGCCACCGTTGCTGCTGCCTTTGCAGAGCTGCGTAGCTTGCACACACCTGCTGGTGGCTGACCCTCTGGGTGCTCAGCTGCTTCCCATTCCCAGGTTTTCCCCACACTGCAGGGCACAGACCCTGACTTTCTGAAGGGCTGGAGGATACAACCTGGAAGTGTGAGCTCCCCATGGCATGGAACTTAACTTTTGGGAAATGAAAGATAGGAAGGAGCCAGGCAGACACATTCCTCTTCCTTCATTTCACTGACCTCACTGACTACAGTGTTTTCCTGCACCCCCTGAGTGACCTGCTGTGTCTCATGAAGCTGTGCCCAGGGGGTCAGGTGTTACTTTGCAGAGCTTCACATCTTTCCTTGCCTCATTTCTTCCTTTCTTCATCTTTCTCACAACTTGGGAGTTGTAATAAAAGGATACTTGGCCATAATTGATATAGTATAAAATACTAGGAAGAGTAGTCGTGAACATGCCCTACTCAGATCCCCTCCGTGAAAGTATCTGCTACCCAGTTGGAAGGAGTAGGCTGAACTGACAGCCCCTCGCCCTCAGTACCTTCAGGATTTGCCTCCACTTTTGAGGTCAAATGCTTCTCAAGGCGGCTCCTGGCCACGACTGATTGTGACGGCGGCAGCTGAGATCACATTCTCATCTAATGACTGAACAAAACTAGTCATTTCAGCCCAACTTACCCCTGCTCTAACAATTATTGCTGGTTCTCCACTGAGTTGTCAGGTCTGCATCACAGGCTGATAAACTCCTCTGCCCATTGTACCTCCTCCCTTTTTCTTTCATAGTTGTTCCTCCCAATAAACCTTTTACACTCCTCACTCCCTCCCAGTGTCTGCTTCCCAGATAGTCCAGGTAGCATGATTGGTACCAGAAATAGTCTGAGAAATCAGACTATCAGATGGCCGTTGGTGGTTGGATTACTCACCACCTAGGTAACAATAATGGACAGAGCACAGGGAACCCCTGGCTAAAGGAGAGGGTCCTGTTTCTAAAATTTTCACTGGTGGTGAGGTGAGCCAATGTACCAGTGGAGAGGAATACATTGGCTGGGGCAATGATTTAGGGGTTTGAAAAGTAAGGGTAACTATAAGACTAATGTAATTAGAGGGTTGTTAAGAAGTTGCCTTGCCACTCTGCAGACTGACATTGTTACCCTACAGACTGATAATGAAAAGCTGTGTTTATTGACTTGGAGGTCTCTTTCTTAGGACAAGAGAATTTAACATCCGAGCGAGGATGATAGGGGATGTTGAAAATTTGTAGCTAGGGCGACTCCTGGAAGCCTGGGAAAAGCAACAGCTCTCACAGAACCAGAATAGGAATGCTTAAATTGACATATATACAAAAGAGGAAGGGCATAAAAGACTCAGGGAAGTAGGAATGCTGAAACGCATATGATACATGAGGCCAGAAGGAGGAATATGGTCCCCAGGCCCAAAGGATATGCCCTTCACCAAGAATGTTAGAAAGGAACTAGTAAGAGGGGTCCAACATCACTATGAAGTTTAGTGTGGCCCTCCTCTGCAGGCCAGAGTTAATGGCAGCAGAAACTGTCAAAGAATTTGGCTCACTGACAACAATGGGAACATGAAGGCCCTGGAGCAATGGAGGCCAGTGGTAGTATTTCACCATCAGAAGCCAGAGGGTCACAGTGTTCACAGTTAGGAATGGTTCATAGAACACAGCATCCCTAGGGGTAAATAGTTGAGCCAAAGGACACTGTTTAATATACATAGTCAAAACAGAAGAAGAGTGGATGAGTGGGAGGTTGAAGGAAGTTATCCAAAAAAGTCTCTTGCCCAGTTCCTGGACTTGAACCAGTTTTCAGACCTGGTGCCCATTGACTGAAGAGATGACTGGATCCCAGGGAGAAAAACCCGCAGTATATAATGATTTCCCCAGTGCTTCCTAAAAGGGATCTGGGCCATGTACTTGAGTGACTGTTCACTGGGGAAAGGGAAAGAGTCAGACATTTCAAGGACTGTTGGAAACAGTCCAAGTTGACATTGATACTCAATGACCTGAAACTTTATCCTGGCCTCTGTATTAGAGTCAGGGCATACATACATACAAGGGGCCAGGAAATTCAATGGAGTTTTACCCAAAGTCTGGGTCCACTAGGTCTATGAACTCACCTGGTACTCATTCCTCTGGTCCCCATTCCTCTGGTCCCCAAATATAATTAGGATTGACATATGTGACAATTGGAGTGGCCCACATTGGGCCTGTTAGTGACAGCTATAGTGGGAAGGCCATGTGGAAGCCACTGAAACTGCCCCCTCTCACCAAGATAATGAATTAAATACATTCCCTGGAGAGGAATGGCAGAGATTAGTGCCACTCTTAGAGATGTAGGCATGGTGATCCCTATTGTAGCTCTGTTTAATTTACAGTTTGGTTCTTGCAGAAACCAGACGGATCCTGGAGACTATTGCTAGCACAACCAAGAAATAGCCCTGATCACAGCTGGCCAGCCAGATGTTGTTTCTATGCTCAAACAGATAATGTGGTCTCTGGTATATAATATGCAGCCATTGGTTTGGCAAATGTGTACTTTTCTATCCCAGTCAGGAAAGAAGATCAGAAACAGTTTGCTCCAGGGCCGTATTAACTCTCCCACCTCTGTCATAAATTAGCCTAAAGTCATCTGGACAATCTGCACATATCACAGAACATTGCATTGATTCATTACATTGATGACATCATGCTGATCTGGCAGGATAAGTAAGAGGGTGCTAGCATGCTGGAGACCTTGGTAAGACACATGCACTTGAGAGGGAGGGAGATCAACTCTACAAAAATTCAGGTATTTGCCAACTCAGCAAAGTTTCTGCGCATCCTATGGTTAGGTGCATGCCAGGACATTCCCTTCAAGAAGACAGATTGCTGCATCCTGCAACCACGACTACAATGAAGGAAGTACAATGACTATTAAGCCTCCTTTAGGTAGGGCTCAGGGTAAAGAATGGCTCTGCAGCAGATTCTAGTGGCAGAGCAAGCATCCTGCTGCTTGGAACAAATGATCTCAGCATACTTTATGGTATCTGAGATGTCAATAGTAGAAAAAGATATAATGTGAAGTTTATGGCAAGTCCCAGTAGAAGAATCACAACTCAGTCTACTGGGATTATGGAGCATGGTCACACCATCTGCAGCAAAGGATTATGCACCTTTTTTAAAACAGCTGCTAGCATGCTTCTGAGTACTGTTTGAGTTGGAATGCTTGACTCTGGGATGCCAAGTGACCATGAGTATGGAACTGCCTATCATGAATTGGGAAAAAGTCATTAAGTAAGATGGGTCCAGTAGCAATCCATCATAAGAAGGCATTAGTATTTCTGGGACTGAGCATGAGCAGAAAGATATGACATGGCAAGGAGCATTAGCAGTGGGTTCAGGACCCCATGGCATCCAATTTGTCCCATCATGACATCCACTCTGTAGCCATGGCCCTTCTCAGCTGACACCAGTGTCCTTATGGACCTCCCATTCAACCAGCTAGAGAAGGAAAAAACCCTAATTTGGTTTGTGGATGGGTTGATTGGGTATTGAGTGAAAACCAAAAGTGGATGTTTTCTGCATTATAGCGTTATTCAAGGGTGGCTGTGAAAGACAGTGATGAGACACTTTGTGAAAGACAAATCTTCCCAAAGGGCAGAGCTTCAGGAGGTGCACTGGGCCATCCACTTTGTGTGAAAGGAAAAGTGGCCCAAAGTCAAAATGTTTATGTATTCTGGACAATGGTGAATGGTCAGGGGCCTGGAAAGAGAAAAATTAGAATATTGCTGGCATGACAGGTAAGTAGATGACATGGCCACAGTGGCAGAGATGGAGGCTTTGCATGGATCAAAAAACATGGACCTCTACTTACAATGGCCAATCTAGCGATTGCCTGCTTTGAATGTTCAACCTGCCAGTAACTGACACCAACAGTGAGCCTCCAGTGTGGCACTACTCCTTAAGGAGACCTAGCCAGTCACTGGGTAGCAAATGAACTACATGGGACCATGTTCGTTCTGGAAGAGCCAGTGGTTTTTCTCACAGGAACAGAAACTTAATCTGTATATGGGTTTGCCTTTCTTGGCCGCAGGGCCTCAGCCAGTACTACTCTCACACCACTTACAGAATGCCTGCTTTACAGACATGAGACAATGTATTGTCTAACCAGGGAACTCACTTGACAGATCTTCTGTTCATGTCATATTCTGTGTCATCTAGAAGCTGCTGGCTAAGCTGCCTCTGCAACACCCTGCAAGGGTGAGGGTACCATCCTTCAGAAAACGTACAGACATTGAATTACAGACCTTTCTTTATATAGCCCTATGTCTCCAAGAGGAAGAATAGATAGGTCCAGGAACCAAGGGGTGGTAGCAGGAGTGGCCTCACTTACCATCACTTGTGACCCACTGGGGTCTTCAGAGTTCTAGATTCTGCAGGGCTAGAGGTCCTGGTCCCCAAAATGGATGCATTCCTGCCACAGAATAAAGATCCCAATTGAACTACAAGCTACGGATGCCACTTGGACACTTTGGGCTCTGTGTGGCCAGACAACAATAGGTGAGAATCGGAATCACCATTTTGTCAGGGGTAACTGACCCTGATCAGCAGGAGGGGGGAGAACTGCTGTTATGTGATGGGAGCAGGGAGGAACATGTATGGAACCCAGGTGGCCCACTTGGATGCCTCTTGGTACACTCTTTCCTAATTGTGACAAATGTAGTGACGTAGTAATGGAGTTATACATGGTAAAGTTACCAGGAGTTCAGATCCCTTAGGAATGAGGGTCTGGGAACCCCCATCATGTGAGCCACTGAAGACAGCAGAGAGTGAGGGATTTTAGTGGAAGAGGGAGATGATGAGTACCAGTTATGCCACAAGACCCACTGTAACCATCGTGGTTATAGTTCATCTCTCTAACCTCCCTCTTCTAGGTTTCCCCTCAGGAAGAGAGTTCCACCAAGGGTCTGGAGGAGCTGCTCCCCAAATGTGTTATAAAGTGGGTCCACGTGGCACACAGGTAAACTGTGGCAGGTGTGGAAATGCATCAGATCCTTTCTCGAGAAAGGCCTCACTCCTCAGCTGTAAGGAGTGTGGTTAGCTAACAGTCCCCAGCTGTTTGTGTCTTCAGATCAGCTTCAGGTTTTCAAACTATGCTTTTCTCAGGGGGGTTTCCAGTCAATGGCTGAGCAAGGCCTAACCATTTCCACTCACCAGGGGAACTTTCTTAAAAACAATCTTTGCTCTGAAGTTCCCCATTGGAATAGATTGCCCAGCCCTGCTACCCCTTTACCCTTAAACTTTGGCATTTATAACTTCTTTTCAGTCTTTTCTTCTGAGAGAATCTAAATGGGACAGATGTATCCATCAGGCCCCTGAACTCAAGTCTTTCCCTGCTACCAATTCTGGTATGTGTGACCTAATTAATCAGAACTATTTTCTCATATATAAAATTAAAGACTTATTCCTTTCATACTTACATTATCTGATTATTGTGAGGATAAAATGAATATGTATAGGAAAATGCTATGTAATTTGAAAATCACTATGTAAATGATTATAGTTTTTATTGAAAGGCCTAAAGAGTTAAAGCATTTCCCAGATTACTTAACACTCCTGGATAGTTTCAAAAAAATTCAGTTAATTGTTTTCAAGTGCTTTTAAAGCTGGCATGATGTAGGTGGTTTTCTGTAGCTATACTTATTCTCAGGGAGTAACTTATACACTCAGAGATCTTGCTTCCCAATCAGATACAGACCTAAACAAAGAATTGTAGAGTATTACAGTAACCTGCCATGGGAATTTTGGGTTGTTTTTCTTCATTTTTAGCATAACAATTACTAACATAGAGGAAACAAGAAACATTGAAACAACTCTTGATAAAACACAGCGGCCAGAGTAATGGGGAAAATACTTAACACCTGTGTAACTATGAACCAATTTTCTCTAGCCCTATTGTGATAAGGCATAATTTCATATCTGTGGATAAATATTGTAATTTTAATATACAGGTAAATAAAAATTTTCCTATAAACCTTCTTTTAAGTGTTCTTAGTATTCATACTTACATATAATGTATTATAAGAAGAGTAATCTTGTCATCACTTTTTATCAAAAACTTTTAGCAGTTAACTTCTTGGCAGAAAAGATGGGAAATTTTTCTATAATGTGCCATTCATTGTTTGCTTATCTGGTGATACAGATTTGTAATGGGTTTCTTTCTTTATTCCTGACTTTCAAAGGTGTATCTCTGATTTGCATTTGAGTTGGCACAAATTCAATTACAAGCTTTGAAAGCTTGTGGTTGCACATAAAGTACTGTAAAAGGCTTGAAACAACCAGTCCTTTTTCACTTTTTGCTCATTCTGCCAAAGTGATAATTATTTTATTGTTATTATCTTGGTCAGAGCACATCTATAGGTCTAAAATGTTCATCTGACAGCTAAAACTTGTGGTTTTTATCCAGATGTCAGGACAAAACTGAAGTAATTGTGCTGACAATGCATGGTTAATCCAAACGGCTTTGTTGCACGTATTTTAGCAATGTGGATAAAAAATAGAAAAGTAAAAAGATAAAGATACATAATTCCCATTGTACTTTACTGAGGATGCAGAATATCTACAATGTGAAGTGTTCTCTGTTAGCAAAGATAATGCCAATAATACAAACTGGATTTTAAGATCCTCTAGGCAATTGTAAGAATGCGTTTCATCACACTTGAGGATGAATAGCAGAATCCTTCAGATTTACATGCTTTTCTTTTCTTTTTTAGTATGAGTACTCTGGCAACTCTGATAATACAACTTCAAAGGGCTCAAAGCCCGTGACATCAAAACGAGGTTCACAGAAAAGTACACAATGATGAAACCTGAAGCAATAAAATCACCATGAACTGAAACGTAAACACTCATACTACTAGGACATGACTGAATTTTCATTTAATTTTGTTTTGGAGATCTACGGGTTGTCTTCAGAAATCTTCCTTTCTTGTGTCTCAAGGGAGCTAGGGGAGACTCCAACAGTCTAGGGGATCCCAATAAAGTTCAGCATAGAGTTATTAACATTGCAGAGTACTTTTTGTTGAATATAGGAGTTGTCCATCCCGACTCCCTCCGGGCAAAAGGAGGCAAATTTACATTTGAGGGTCCCTTTGAACGACGGGAGTTGGAAAAATCTCACTTCCTCCATCGTTGTTCCTCTTTTCTCGGAGTTCGGAGGCCACCTGTCCGCAGAGCACACCTGTCACTCTCACTGACTCGGGAGCCGGCAAAGGCAGCTGGTCGCTGGCTCCAAACCGCTGGAGGAGTAGGCTGCGCGGAAGGAAGGAAAGAGTCGGGCGCGCGGCCGCTCTCAGGCGTGGGTGGGGACGCCGAGGGGCGGCGGTGGCGCGCGCGGGCGGGGTGTGCGCGCCGCCGCCGCGTCACCAGCGTGCGGCACGTGCCCGTGTTTACGTCCCTCGTGGAGCCGCGGACGTCAGCAGCCGAATGGCAACATTGTGGCGATAGTGAGGCTTAGAGTTTAGAAGACGCTTGCATCAGTGGGGCCAGCTCCGGGCGGTCGGGAAGCGGAGGAGGGGCAGGGACATCGGCCCGGGCGAGCGGCGGAGACACACACACCGCCGGCCCCGACAGCCTACCGGCCTACCCGGCCCCGCGGGACCCGCGCCTCACCTTCGGAGCGCCGCAGACGGAGCACCGCGGCCTCGCGCTGGGGGCCGCGCCGCAGCGCGAGGCTTGTAAACAGATCCGACCGCACGTGACCATGTGAACTACCTGCTCTGGGGACGCGTATTGTCTTTCCTGCGAGCGGCGCCACAAAGGAGCGCGGCGGGTCTGAGTGCTGAGGATCGGGTAAGCGAGTGGGGAGAGCCGGCCGGCGCGCTAAGATGGCTGAAGGCGCCTGGAGAGGCTGAGCAGGGGGCGCGGCGCAGCCAGCCGGTGAGTCCTCAGGCGGGCAGGGCCGGCGGCGCCTCCCCCGAGGACTGGCGTCGGGAGCCACTATGTCGTTCGCGCTCGAGGAGACGCTCGAGTCGGACTGGGTGGCCGTGCGGCCCCACGTATTCGACGAGCGCGAGAAGCACAAGTTCGTCTTCATTGTGGCCTGGAATGAGATTGAGGGCAAGTTTGCCATAACCTGCCACAACCGGACGGCCCAGAGACAGAGGAGCGGCTCCCGGGAGCAGGCGGCGGTGCGAGGGGGCGCCGATGCCGGCGCACTCGCGTCCGACGGGGCCCGCGCGCCAGGCAGCCCGGCGGGCAAGGGCCGACCGGAGGCCACTGCCTCTGCGACTCTAGGCAGGAGCCCGGGGTCCCGGAGGAGTCCGGCCTGGGCCGAGGGCGGCTCTCCGCGGAGCGCGCGTAGCCTGCGGGGGGACCCGCCGCTGCGGAGTGCGGCCGGTAAAGGGGCGGAGAGCCCCCTCAGGAGCCCAGTGAGGGCCAAGAACAGCCCGGTGCGGAGGGGATCTGAAGGCCGAGATGTGGCCGCCGCTGCGGCAGTCCCGCCGGCGCCCAGAGAGGACCCGGTGTCTTCGGTGCGGGTAGTGAGCGCCTGCGGCGCGGTCTCCGAAGAGATCGAGGTGCTGGAAATGGTGAAGGAGGATGAGGCGGCCTCGGCGTCGCTGGCGCTCCTGGACGCGGAGCAGCCGCCGCCCGCAGCCGAGCTGGAGTCCCCGGCCGAGGAGTGCAGTTGGGCCGGGCTCTTCTCCTTCCAGGATCTGCGCGCTGTGCACCAGCAGCTGTGCTCCGTGAACTCGCAACTGGAGCCCTGCCTGCCTGTGTTCCCCGAGGAGCCCTCGGGCATGTGGACGGTGCTGTTCGGGGGCGCCCCAGAGATGACTGAACAGGAGATCGACACTTTGTGTTACCAGCTTCAGGTCTACCTGGGCCACGGCCTGGACACCTGCGGCTGGAAGATTCTTTCCCAGGTACTCTTCACCGAGACGGACGACCCCGAGGAGTATTATGAAAGTCTTAGCGAGCTGCGGCAGAAGGGCTACGAGGAAGTGCTTCAGCGGGCCAGGAAGCGCATCCAGGAGGTAAGAACCTAGTCCGGGCTCCAGTCATCGCTTTTGGTTTACTCACTACCAAAGCCAGGAGACCCGGAATTGGCTGTGCGCATTTGGGACACTTATTTTTCTGGATGAGTGAGAAGATAGAGATCTCACCCTTCATTCCTTTCAGTCAGTAGGAAAATGTGCCTTTCTCTTGGCCCTCTGAAAGAACTTTGAGAAGCCTCGATTGCCGCCCTCCCATCGCAGCGGTTTATCAGGCTCTCTGTGAGTGCCCTGTTAACTACTCAGGCCTGGTAATAAGCTTAAAGCCACTCATAAAAAAAGTGTCCTGTAAATACAAGCTAAATGAAAGTTTCTCTTTGCCCCTAACTCTCTTTACAGCAATAACTGCCCAGATTTTAATTATGCCTTCTTGTGTCGTGTTCATTTACTCAAAATAGTTTGTTTTGTGGAACAAAGTTGGTCTTTTTTAAATCTCCATATGTCGTTTGGCAAGTTAGGAAAATTTTAAACTTTCATCCAAATGAGTGGCCTGTCCAAATGAAAAGCTTCAGTTGACAATTGGGTGCAAATGTATTTTTAAAGGTTTTATTTAATAGATGGCTCCTGTTTTAGGGAGAGTAAAAGATCTGGGCAGGAACTTTTATTATACTTATGTACTTTAAAAGTAGCACAAAATCTTTTTCAAACTGTCGTATTCTTAAACAAACAGGAGGAAATAATGGGGAAAAGGTTTGAAGCTATATACACGGAGCTCCACAATATGTAAGATACGTATAATTTGCGGTCATGGCTACCGCAACAGCGTCTGCTGAAAGAACTTAAGTTAAAAAAGTATTTTAAGAAATATTTTGATAAAAAACGTATCTGATAAAGGGTTGACATCCAAAATATATAAAGAACTCATGCACCTTAACAAACAGAAAGCAAATAATCCAATTAAGAAGTGGGCAGAGGACATGAATAGACACTTCTCCAAAGAAGAAATTCAGATGGCCAACAGGCACATGAAAAGATGCTCCACATAGCTAATCATCAGAGAAATGCAGATTAAAACCACAATGAGATATCACCTCACACCAGTGAGGATGGCCAACATCCCAAACACAAACAACAACAAATGTTGGCGAGGATGTGGAGAAAAGGGAACCCTCCTACACTGCTGGTGGGACTGCAAGTTAGTTCAACCATTGTGGAAAGCAGTATGGAGGTTCCTCAAAAAACTCAAAATAGAAATACCATTTGACCCAGGAATTCCACTCCTAGGAATTTACCCTAAAATGCAGCAGCCCAGTTTGAAAAAGGACAGATGCACCCCTATGTTTATTGCAGCACTATTTACAATAGCCAAGAAATGGAAGCAACCTAAGTGTCCATCAGTAGATGAATGGATAAAGAAGATGTGGTACATATACACAATGGAATATTATTCAGCCATAAGAAGAAAACAAATCCTACCATTTGCTACAACATGGATGGAGCTAGAGGGTATTATGCTCAGTGAAATAAGCCAAGCCGAAAAAGACAAGTATCAAATGATTTCACTCATATGTGGAGTATAAGAACAAAGAAAAAATACTGAAGGAACAAAACAGCAGCAGACTCACAGAAGCCAAGAATGGACTAATAGTTACCAAAGGGAAAGGGACTGGGGAAAATGGGCGGGAAGGGAGGGATAAGAGGGAAAAAGGGGCATTACGATTAGCAGATGTAATGTTGGGGGGGCACGGGGAGGGCAGTACAACTCAAAGAAGACAAGTAGTGATTCTATAGCATCTCACTATGCTGATGGACAGTGACTGCAATGGGGTTGGTGGGGGGGACCTGATGAAGGGGTAGTTTAATAATCGTAATATTGCACATGTAATTGTAAATTAATGATAATAAAATAAATTAAATTAAAAAAATATATATTTTGTTTCCCCTAATGGACACTAACAGATACTTTGTGAAAAGCAATTTCACATTACCAGTTGAGGTTGGAGTTGGAATGGGGAAATGCCCCTTTTTTTGTTTTATATTTCTGACATTTTGTTGTCATCTATTAACCTTGCTCGTGTTTTTATAGAACTCAAATCCTGCTATTAAGTCTAGGAAGCTGAAGCCTCCTGGTTTCTTAATAGGATATTGTGCATTTTTTTGTTGCTAGACCTGAGGATTTAGGAAGTAATTCTTTCTCACTTATCCCACAGTGGACTCTTACAACTTCCTGAGTCCACATTTTTACTCCTTCCTGTTGGCTTAATGTTAAACATCACCCATCTTAGTGTGATTCTAGAGTTCCAGGTATCTGTTTTTATTTCCCTTTTTATCATGTAATTTCTGGAGAGTGTTTTCTGCCATAAGTTATCTTTGGAAAGAAGTAAGTGACAGCAATCTTAAATGGTCATATATTTACAATTTTTTTAATATTGGCCTATATTTCTGCTAAACTGAAGGACAAAGTGCTTCTTTCTGATATTCATTTTAAAGATACATATTATACTTTAGAAAATTTCTATTTTTAAAAATCTCTGATACAAGTATGTCTGTTTTTTAACTTTATTGATAGAAAAGTTATTTTGTCAATTTTTTTTTAAACAAATTGTGTCTAAAAATGGTTGCCGAAAAATACAATTACAGTTTTCTTCGACTCTTTCATGGTGTGTGTATGTGTGAGGGGGTGTGGGGGGGGGGGATTTACGTTTTTTTAAAGTCTTTTCCTAATTAAAGTTATGTTGACCGTAATGTTTTATTCTCTTTAACAGAGAAAAATGTAAACTTTTTAAAGAGTGTTTTGTGGTTTGGAAAAGAATATGTGAACATTAAATCCATACATTTTTGGTGTTTCATTTAGTTGACTTGAACAGTATTTGAAGAATACTGTCAAAGTCTACAAGTAGATTCAGTTATAATGCTCACCCTGATTTCTGCTGGAGGCTTATATTGAAAGAGATTGAGGCTCAGTGGGGGAAAAGGGTAGTATGATTAATTAGTAATGTCTGCCATGGGCATGATAATGGGAATGTATAGCACACTAGCCATGTAGTTATTTTTTGTTCCCCAGCTGGTTAAATTATTTGCTATCTTAATAGTTTGTAGTAACTATTTTTTCAGGTGATATCTTTCAAGTTTTGTCATTTTTTTTTGTATTAGTTGTATTAAGTTTAGTAATTACCTCTAAATCAGTTTTTTTATTCCAAATTCTCGAGTTGATTTAATTTGTGGAATTGGCTACAGGTTTTCAAACTAGGTAGATCTGGTAAATCAAACACATTCTTACGTTTATGTTACTTAGAAAATATAGTCCTTTTGTCATCTTTTTCCTTTAATATCTCTGGATTGATGAATATCTCTGATCCTTTTTACAGTATTCTTTTTCCTGTCCATTTAAAGGTTTCAGCTTAAAGACCACACCTGTTTTTATTCAGATGGTCAGTAAATTACTGAAAGGATTGTTTTGTTTTTAAAGAACAGACTGTACAACTAGCCTGTAAACTTCTTAAGGTCAGTGGCCTTGACAGTATCTTGGAATTCCCTTCTTTGTCACCTCTAGTTCAGGGCCGCACATCTTGTGAGCACTCTTAGTATATTGTTAGTGGGCCAAGGACACCACAGTTTATTTTGTATTTTTTTTTAGTAATGTAAGAATTTAAAGGATTTGGAAGACGTGTCCTTTTAAAGTTTGTGGTTGAATAAAACTTTATTGGACCATGCTATTTAAAAACTTGGAGAAAGTCTCTTAAAACTGAAAAAACTCTAGTCTTTATCTGGGATTGGTGAATTCGCTATAAATTGAGGGGAGCTATATAGGTGGACTTAAAGGGGTACATTAAGTAGCATGCAGAGTTTTATGAGTATAGGCATATTTGCATTTTTGGAGAAAACTGCTCTTATCAAACTCTTTTTTCTTATCAAACTCTTAAAGGTGTTCTTTAGAAAACTTTAAAGCCACAGTTGTAAATGATGTGCTTGGTGAGCCTAGTGCACATCTTTTTCGGAGTTTTAGTTTTGGAATACACTTACAGTTTAATATAGGGCCATAGAAGTACTCCTATGTCTTTGTCTTGTGAAATACTGAAGAGATAAACCTTAAGTTTTCTGCTAGAAGATTTTGTTACTCACAAATTTGGTCAACTGACTGGAAATAATAGTTCTGTGAGGAGCTACAGTTTATACAGTACTAATAAATTATTTTTGATGACATAAGAACTGTAAGTTTGTATACTACTTAGGGCCTCAATCTTGAATACAAATGAAATGTGGAATTTATTACATGGTAGGTGGTAGGTTTGTCTGGGACTTTTTTTTTTTAACAAGTGTTTTGTTGTAAGTAGTGCTATTTACAGCAGGTACCCAGTCCCTGAATCAAATGCCACCAAGGCTTCTTGGAGTGGTTTCAGCAGTAGCCTTGGTTGTTGGTTGTAAAAAGATGAATATGTGCTTCTAGGTAAGTGCTTCTGTTAAAGCAGAAACATGGAGGCTGGTGTTAGGATGGCAGCCATCCTGATAACTAATTTATTGGGTGTTTTCTCTGCTTTCCTCTTAACATCACATGATGCCTAGTCCAGCAAATAGTTCACAGACATGAAAGCGGGCATGTTTCCTCCTTGCTAAAACAAGGCCAACTTTGCAAACATTTTAGTAATGTGAGTACTAAATGTGAGGACAGGGTGTGTCTGTGTATGTTTGTTTATTAAAGGGAGAAGGTAAGTGAGAAGTTGGGTTTGTCAAACATAACAGTTATGTTCCAGTTCGCTATCTTCAGTTCCCAAATCTTCACATCTAAGTTTAATTAAGCAGTCTCTTACTGTTCTCCATCGCTGCTTTATTTGACCTTCCCTTGACTGTAGAACATTGTTTGAAGTGGTACTTGAAAGTACATGGTGCCTTCCATTGATGGTTAAATGTATGTGTGCTTACTGTTGTGGAACAGGAAGTTTTCCATGGCTCTTTGCACTCTTCAGTGGGCAGGATTTGCTCCCTCTGAATCTGCCCAGCTCCCTCGGTTGCTGATAGAAAAAGTTGCAAGAGTAAGAGACATAGGCGGTAAAGACTAAATAATAGTTCTTGGTGCTATTTGTCTTTTGGTAGCATTAATGAAGTTCATTTGGCTTTTCAGGCTTCTTGGGGACTGTTAATACCAAGTAGCCTTAACACAGACTACCTAAGTTTTGAAAACTGCACAGGGGCAGAGAAGGATTAATTTAGCAAAAAGCTGGAAATTTTTGAGTTTTTGGAATGTGGGGAATTGTCTTTTCATGCTTGTCCTAGAATTTTAAGATTTATATGGTTATAATTAAATATAATAAACTTCAGATTGTAGTGAAAGTTTTGTAGTCTAGGCTGTGAAATAAAATAGGCCTGATGGACTAGACATTTTATAGAGAAGAGTGGTCTTAAAGATAAGTATATGATGTTCCTTTAATGATTTAGAGTTTCATTTGTAACTTTAAGATTTGAGGATGATGGCGTGAAATTTAGTTTATTCAACAAATATTAATGCATTCAAGTAATGTAGGCACAGGGAGAATACAGTAATGAACAAGAATGGTCATTTTCTTTACGAAGAAATTTTAAATAAAATTGGTTATCAACTCATCCATCCTGCTGTTAGGAGTTAGTTGAGGCAGGGTACTTTTTAAGAAGCATCTCACTGTACTCTTTAATTAGTGCTTAGTGGTAAGAAAATTTGTTAGACATGGCTCAGGAAAATCTCTTTTTGTCCTAATTCTGATACTAGTTGCATGACCTTAGGCTGTCACCCTGTTTGGGCCTTAGTTTCCTGTTTTGTAAAGTGAGGTTATAGTGCCCTCATGGATGCAGGGAAGTTTACAGGGTAGTTTACAGGCACCCATTTTACAAGGAGTTGAGACCTGAGCCACTTGTTTTATTATGTCCTTGCATATAAGTCTAGGTCTCCTTGTAGTAAGGTGACTATACAAATTACAGCATTTCTGAGGTTGCTAGAGGTTTTTAGGCTTTGAAAAAGCCCTAATTCATTTGTGGGTGCAGAGGGCATTAGAAGAGGGCAGGAGTAGTGTTTCTGTTTTTGTGTTTTGCTTGTCCTCACTTTCTTACCTGTACTTGAAGGTTTTTGTGTGTGTGTGTGCTTTTACCTGTGGCTTCTAGTATTGCTTTGCCATCCTTTTTTTTTGGCTTTGCAATATTTTTTGTTTTGGTATCATTAATATACACTTACATGAGCAACATTGTGGTTACTAGATTCCCCCCATTATCAAGTCCCCACTGCATACCCATTACAGTCACTCTCCATCAGTGTAGTAAGATGCTATGCTATAGAATCACTACTTGTCTTCTCGGTGCTATACTGCCTTCCCCGTGGGCCCCCCCCCCCACATTATGTGTGTGCCATCCATTTTTGATAACTTGCTGAAGTTACTCTTACAGAATGAATGTTTAATTACTCTATTTCTCTAAGCCTTTATTCTGTTTCCTTCCTGTGTAGGTGAGTCTCTGTCCTCTGCACTGACACTAACAGAGACACAACTGGAGTGACCTATGTGTAGAGAAGTATGTGAGGCCTTAGTTTTCAATAATAACTAATCTTTATTGAATGCTTCCTGTGGGTCAAGCCCTGTGTAGTAGTTTAAATACATTATCTAGTTAGCATGTAGATAGGAGCTAAGAGGTAGAGTTCGAGTGAGTGAGAATTATAGTTCCTCTACTTAATAGCTCTATGAATTTGGGCCAACCTATTCTCTCAGTTGCCTTAGCTTCCTCATCTGTAAAGTGAGGTGAATAATACTTCTGCCTCAGAGTGATTTTAAAATAGGTTTTATGTAAAGTACTTAAAACAATTCTCTGTACCCGGTAAACACTTAATAAAGGTTAACTCATTAATTGTATATCAAACTAAGAGGTGGGGATTTTGCAGTAGAGGAAACAGGTTCAAAGATATTAGACAAATTTGCCTAAGGTAACATACCTGATACATAAGAGAATCAGATTCAAATCCAAGCCTTACTTATTCCAGCCTGCTTTTGTAGCCACAGGACTGTCTTGATCCCTGTAGAGAAAGGGAGTGAGGCTAACTGATAAACTTAATCATTGTCAAATTGAAATACATGATCAATGTCTCGTCATTGGACCAAAAACATTAACAGTGTCTGGCTGATGACTGTTTTTGGAAAACCTTGATTGTACATGTATACTATAATCAACAATGTTATCTGTGATTAGAGAACATTGTCTCCTAAAAGGAGGCTAATTCAGATTTGTGCCTGCATGTATGATACATAAAGGTCTAATGTGAGACAGAATACACTTCTTTCAGACAGACTCATTTAGAAAAATATAATTTTTCTGTAACCACGGGAAGAATATGTTATACTGATGTTTAAATATTCCATTGTAAATTCTATATTAAATTTGCTAAGAGTGAGTTGGTTTAGGTGGTGTGATAATTTTCCTTAGAAGATTTTGCAGATAAATCTTACTTCTGAGAAAATTTATTTTCAAACATTTCCCAGTACTACTCCCCCACTCACCCCCCCAACACACACGGGTAGAGCTAGAAAATTTGGTAAATTCTATAAACTAAGACCTGAAATCTTCCTCCTTCCTCTCACTATTTATTCCCATTTTAAATAATTAGTCCATAATACTGCATAATTAATATTGTACTCCCATAACTATACTTAGCAATTATCTTATTGGCTAAACGTTTATGGCTAGACAGGGGTGGAGGGCAGTTAAGGATGTTTACTTCTCTTTTATTTAGAAATCCTGCCTCATTTTTTTTTATTCGGTGGTATGAATTTTGGTATGGAGGTTTCTAAATGAAAATAAAAGGTTATGACAGGTAGGGTTAAAGAAAAGAAGGAATAGAGAGAAAAGGTATGAGAATTAACTTTAGCAGTATTTAAACTTGAAAAATAAGTGGGCATGAATAACATTATTTTAGTAAAAGGAAATTATATGCATGCCACCTCCCATCTAGAAACCTGTCAAGATGCTTGCTTTTGTAAATAGTGTGTTGTAAAGTCTCTGGCTTCCTAGAACACCTTGGAGTTCGTTTGCTATTGAGCAGGTTTCACTCTATACATTCGAACTGTGTGAGACATAAAACTTGAAATAAGAGTGTTTTACTTATCTTGGTAGAAATTATGTTAAACAAGTTGGATTGAGGAACAATTTCTTACCTGAAGTATTCAGCATGTTTGAGCATTTGCTAAATGAAAACTGGTAGGAATTCTAAAATTGTAGTTTTATTCTCTTTTCATTTTGTCTGACTGCACTACTCCCCACTTACTCTTTTCAGTTTCCCCCATTTCCATGAAATACTCACTGTATTTTCAGTGTTTCTAGACTCAAAAGATTAATATATTTCCTGTACGGGAAAAATGGTAGACTGGCTCCGAGTAGGGACATACTGCGCAGTGGTTAAGAACTTGTGTTAGGCTGCTGAGGATTAGTTGCCAAGGATTCATACCTTACTTTTACCTTTCACCATCTACCTAACTTGAGGCACGTTACTGAGCCCCTGCCTCTGGTTCTATTTCTGTAAGTGGCATAATAGTTAACACCTATAGCATAAGGTTGTTAGAAATAAAAGAAGAGAGTGTGCATAAAGTGCTTTGCATGGTGCCTGGTAGAAGAAACCCTCAATGAATCTGAGCTGCTGTTATCATAATTTTTCACTACTTTTTCCTGAAGCAACACACACTGATTGCTGGATTCCTCCAAGACCCAGATCTGTATCTACTGTAAACCATGTTGGTTTTAAGGAAGCTGGTGCCATACAGGAAAAATATTTCCAAACTAAAACAATGTCAAACAGCAAGAAAGTGTGACAGTTTGTTCTTAAGCCTCTTGTTGTCTCCTCAGTAGAAACTCTAAGTCCTTAGTTCCCAAGCCCCTTGTTGCTTCATATGAATATTATTATTTTGGTTGACTTTACAAGACAGGGCAGACCTTTTTAAAGTCAGTTTTCTCAATAGCTCCTTCATTTTTTCTATATTCCTCTGGTGTTCATAAGCATCCCAAACAACCCTAATGAAGACTGATTTGTAGGTAATCCAATTGAAATAACTATTTAAGAAAATAGTAAGCATTAACCTCTGGAAGCCCTTATATGCCTGTAAGTCTCCTCATCAATCATTTATTCAGTAAGTAGTTTTTGTGCCAGGTGCTAGGCATACCATAGAAAACAAAATGGCTCCTTTCCTTAAGCTTCACTACAAATTCTGTTCATTCCTTCTAACTGAACTTTATTTTTGAAATGCTGGCATTTCTGTTCAGTATTTTAATACTTGATTTTGCAAAATGTTGTACTCTGATTTTTCATTGTACTTGTACAAATCTACCTGTATTTTGGAGAGTCATTTTTATGGTTAGAAGTCCACCACTTAAAATAGTGTCTTTATGGGGAAAAAAATGAACTTAAATGTACCTTTAAGGTACAATATGTTTTCTAATAGAGAACTACCTGTAATTGACTTTTCTTTACCTTTATTCCTTTGGTATGTTTTTCACAGGCTCCAGAGTTTTCTTATGAAGAATATTTAGGGATTTGCAAATGCTGATTTTTTTACAAGTCAGCCTATTTGAGAATTTCCATTTCACCTTTGCTTGGGAAGGAATGGGAAATTCATGTTGTGTGAGACAACTAGACATACCTTTAATGTTGGATTATAAATAATATATATTTTTTATTCTGCAGATACGGAATTTTTAAGTGTTCTTATAGGGAAGTTCAAGCACTTTGGGGTACAGGGTCTGTATGGTTAATAAAGATTTTACTTCATCTCACCCCCGAATTGTATTCATTTATACAGGTAAGCTGACTAACTGAACCAGTCTCATAATGTTCACTTTCTAAAATAAGAAACAATTATAGAAAATATGTGCCAAGCTTATCCTAGTTTTTACCAAAAAACAACAGTGTTATTGCAAATGTATTTTTCTGGAGATAATCCTAAACCTAGCCTTTTCTGGCTTAATGACTTGAAATGTGCAGCAGGGGTGGATGTGCTGCAGTAATACCTTAGGGCCAGTAGTCATCTTGGAAAAGTGCAGTGAATAGTTGGTAGAGGGAGGATTGCAGTACATCACTGCTGTGCCACAGGTCAAGGTTGTTGGACATAAATTGTTGATTTTTATCAGTTTCCTCTGTAATTTATAAATAGGTTGTTTTTAAACTGGTGTTTGATACCTGTGTATGTGTGTGTGTGTGCCCCTGGAGTCTTAAGGTGTTAAAGTGAAGCTCTCTTCCCCTTCTGCCCTGTGTCATCCTTCATCCCAGAGCTCTAGGCCTGTATTTCCAACCTTCCCTTGCACCTGATGTCCTGCTGTTCTCCTGTTCATTGCATATATCCAGAGTATATCCTCTACCTGCCATTCCTGCCTTGGCGTGTGGCTCTAACTGGAGCAGCACCTTTAATTTGAGCCTTTTGCTATTTCCCTGGAAGTACCTCCCTCCCATCAATTCCCAGAATGATTAGTTCTTCTAAATCTGGTATTTGTGAGTTCTAAGAAGCCATTGATTTTGACACATGTTCTATTTACAACAGGGTTTTTCAATGTGAGGAAAGAAAGACTGTGTTATATGTATACGTTGATTTGTAAATGCATACCTTTTCAGAAATGTTAAATATGAATTTTGGAACTGAAGAATTATGGAATCACTCAAGCATGAGTTACTGATTTCCAGTGTTGCTCCTAATACCACCTTAGTTTAATCTTTTATCATTTCATCCCTGGACTGGATTTAACACTCCTTCAGTATCTTCCTTATAGTATAGCCTCTTTATACCTCTCCCAGACTTATAAAGCATTACTTGGCACATCTGTATACCCACTTCTTCCAGCTTTAACACACACACAAACACTCTGAACTGAACTCTTCTGTTGATTACCATTGTCCTGTAGACAGCTCTTCCTGGCATTCAGTCTTCAACATTTTGGTTAACCTACCAGTCTTCTCTTACTCTTCTCTACATGAGCCTTTCCTTATTCTAGCCAAGCTCTTTTACCCATCATTTACTGGACTCACCATACACCATTCTCCATTGTACAAGATACAGCCTCCCAAGGTCTTCCTTTTTCTGCTTATCTAAGTTCTTCCCTTCTTTCCAGGACCAGGTCTGGTACTCCTCATGTATAAAGTCATTTCTGACTACTGTCAGGAGTCAGGAATTTTTGTCAGAAATTCAGAGTTCAGAGAGGTCTTATGTTATAAATACTAAGCAGTATCCATAACTGCTGCCATGTGTTTTTCTTTATGGACCCCTCTTGCCCTTTAAAATGCATTGTAAGTCCCTAGGAGACAAAGATGGATTTTGTTATTGGTTTCCAATGCCTCATATCCCCAGTGCTTCTGTGCACAGTAGGTGCTCCGTAGATGGTCTTTGATCTGTTTTAAAATTGGTTTCTGTACATAACATGTATGCATGTAACTAACATTTCAGTTAAAGGTATGTATTTCCCCAGGAGTAAAATGAAGTCACATTTACCACTTACCTGTGAAGTAAAACCCTGAAATCAGTTTTTAAGATCAGAGTAATTCATTTCTGTCAGTAGCCCTTATACTTAACTAAAATTGGATTACAGCATTTTTAATAAGTTATTAACAAATAATGATGAACATAGAAATAATATATAAATGATACAAAAGTTTTACTAAACAATAACAGAGTTAAGCAGTATACTTTGTGAATATGGAAAATGTGTGTGGCCTTGGTTCTTATTTGTCAACTGAGGAAACAGACCTGATAGACTTAAGGGAATTCCCAGAGCCACAGCTCCAGTTTCATTGCTGGGGTAGGCCTCTCCCATCTGAGCACCTAATGCCAGTTCTGAGTTACCCCCTTTCACAAGCAGATGATTATTTGCATGTACTTTCATGGTGAAGATGTTATTTGCAGTTTTTATTATGTTGCTTTTTAAAATCTTCATAACTAAAAAAAATGAGGCAAGTAATCTTGGGTTAGACACTTTAGAGTAGGGAAGAAGGTTAAGAAACTATGCACAGGAGAGTTTAGCTTATAGAATTTATATATAGAATTTCAAAAATTACTCCAAGATCTTCAAGGATAGTGTAGTCTTATAATCCTGCAGTTAGAGAAATGATCCTTGAACTAACTGTGATCAGCTAGGTAGAGTATAAGGACTCCATAATTAAGCACAGGAGATGTCTTCTTCTCTTCCTATATTTGTAATTGGCCACTGGATTAGAAACCAAATTGAATAGGACAGGGGAAGGAGTAAGTGGCACAAGGTTTTTTGCAATTTTCTCTATTATAGTCATTATAGGGAATCCTGGAAAAAATTTTAAAGCTGTTGTCACTGACTCCTTAAGGAACCTGATAAAAATTGTGGGTCCTTATGAAACTGGATTACTAAGTCCATACATAAAAGTAAACTCAAAATGGATCAAAGACCTGAATGTAAGTCATGAAACCATAAAATTCTTAGAAGAAAACATAGGCAAAACTCTCTTGAATATAAACATGAACAACTTCTTCATGAACATATCTCCCTGGGCAAGGGAAACAAAAGCAAAAATGAACAAGTGGGACTATATCAAACTAAAAAGCTTCTATACAGCAGAGGACACTATCAGTAGAACAAAAAGGCATTCTACAGTATGGGAGAATATATTCATAAATGACATATCCGATAAGGGGTTGACATCCAAAATAAACAAAGAGCTCACACACCTCAACAAACAAAAAGCAAATAATCCAATTAAGAAATGGGCAGAGGACATGAATAGACACTTCTCTAAAGAAGAAATTCAGATGGCCAACAAGCACATGAAAAGATGCTCCACATCCCTAATCATCAGAGAAATGCAAATTAAAACCACAATGAGATATCACCTCACACCAGTTAGGATGGCTAACATCCAAAAGACAAACAACAAATGTTGGCGAGGATGTAGAGAAAGGGGAACCCTCCTACTCTGCTGGTGGGAATGTAAATTAGTTCAACCATTGTGGAAAGCAGTATGGAGGTTCCTCAAAAATCTCAAAATAGAAATTCCATTTGAACCAGGAATTCCACCCCTAGGAATTTACCCTAAGAATGCAGGAGCCCAGTTTGAAAAAGACATATGCACCCCTATGTTTATCGCAGCACTGTTTAAAATAGCCAAGAAATGGAACCAACCTAAGTGTCCATCAGTAGATGAATGGATAAAGAAGAGGTGGTACATATACACAATGGAATATTATACAGCCATAAGAAGAAAACAAATCCTACCATTTGCCACAACATGGATGGAGCTAGAGGGTATTATGCTCAGTGACATAAGCCAGGTGGAGAAAGACAAGTATCAAATGATTTCACTCATCTGTGGAGTATAAGAACAAAGAAAAAACTGAAGGAACAAAACAGCAGGAGACTCACAAAACCTAAGAATGGACTAACAGTTACCAAAGGGAAAGGGACTGGGGAGGATGGGTGGGAAGGGAGGGATAAGGGGAAAAAGGGACACTACGATTAGCACACATAATGTGGGGGGGTTTGGGGGGGACGGGGAAGGCATTATAACACAGAGAAGACAAGTAGTGATTCTATAGCATCTTACTACATTGATGGACAGTGACTGTAATGGGGTATGTGGTGGGACTTGATAATGGGGGGAATTTAGTAACCACAATGTTGCTCATGTAAGTTTGTATTAATGATACCAAAAGAAAAAAGAAAAAAAAAGATGACTGAAAATCAACTGTGGCCTGAAGACCAGTAGTATCTGATCACCTGGAGTTTGTAAGGGATGTAGAATCTTAGGCTACACCCAGATTTCCTGAATCAGTTTCTACACACTTACACGATTTTCCAGGAGGTCCAAACCTGTTAAGGTTTGAGAGACGTTATGTTGGTAATATGGTAGTGCTGTTTTATAATGTGTGTGCAGGTAGTATAATTTACCCTACTTAAAAAAAAAGTTGTGGGTCCCTGCCCTAGAAAAATTTTGCAATAAGCAGAGTTTTGTTTCAGCTATCAGATGATTGAGACCTTGTGGATTATGTGCCTAGTTCTTATCAGAATTAATCCGGGGAGGCAAAACAAACAAACAAAGCAGGAATCTAGAAAGAAGGGAAAGGGAGAAGTATTGTACTTACTAGGCTAATTTATTAATTACTGATTTATACAACAATTCTGTTTCTTTTTAAGTGAATCAGTAGAGCAAAATAACTTCCTAAAATTGTTTGATACATGTGTCGAGTTTTGGAACAGAAATGATTCAACTCTTGACTTTCTAGGCCCCTGTACCCTTTTTGCCTCTGCATCCTGCTCTAAGCATCTCTCTTATTGTGTTGGTTGCACTTGGGCTCCTTTCTCCTTTTCAGGCATTTTGTATTCACATTCAGATCCATATCAGTTTATGTCCATCAGTGAATCTTCTCAAATTTAGCAAATCTATATTTTCCACCTTTTAAATTTAGGCTTTCTAAATATATCCTGAGCATTCTTAATCCTAAATATTCCAGCTATCTTCCCAATTTCTTTCTACTCCTTTTTTGCCTGCATTATTTCTGGCACCTTGCACATTTTACAGTTCATAACCTGCAGATGTCCATAGCTCAGTTTGTTTATTCCTTGGATTTCATCAGTTTTGGTTAGCAAAATTAAATTGTTATTATAACAGGTTAGTAATTATATTTTTTACCAGTTGAATCCTTTTATCATGTATTACAGGAAATGGTTTAGACTAAAAAGTCCAATGCTTAATAAATTGCATCTTGTGAAGTTTTAAAAATGCATTTCTTTTACTTTAAGATAATGTTCAGATGCTAGTTTTAAATAGATTGCTGTAATGTAATGTTGGAAAAACATGAAACTTTATAGCAAAGAAGACAAATTAATAAATTAGCAGTGTTAGGTGAGATGCCTTGGGCTTCTCTGCAAGAGTATTAAGTTTAGTTGCTGCGTAATACTTTGTACAGTACTGTTTGAGGATAAAAGGCATGTGGGAAATAATATATAAACATGTTAATATTTGAATAGAATAACTGATTTTCTGTTTTGTCAATTGCACATATCTGTAGTGTGGTGTGTGGTTTAATTAATAAACTGATTTGATGTTTTTGTGTTGGCAGAAAATAGTATCTAAACTGGTGCATTACATTTACTTTAGTGTCTCTGTAAGAACTCAAAGAAGCCTAGTGTCTGAGGATTGTCTTACTTTTGAATTGTGGCATTTGATCACTTGCAAATGACTTGGAGGGGGGAAGTTTATTATTAAGAGATTTTGCTACCATTGGTTTTTTTTTCATTCTTTTAACAGTTTTGCTATTTCTAAAACTTGGTAGAGAAAACTCATTATCCCAAAGATAAGTATTCCACTTTCAAGTGGAATAAAAGATAAAGGCTTCTGAGAACATACATTTTCTTGCAAGAAGACAATTATTGCCTTTGAAACTGTAAAAGTATAGTGATAATCATTGTAAAGAGTATTATTGTTTTGTTGTTAGTAAACCTTTTAAAGGTTTTCTTATCCTTCCCAAATCTGGTTATTATGTTTCTGATACGCTGCAACCTTGAGGTGGTAAACCATGTATGCTGCAACCTTGAGGTGGTAAACCATGGTGGAGATGAGCATTTCTGCCACCAATTTGAACTGTTTTGTGGGACTAGAGGAGTACTATGATTAGAAATAGATTATTCATGGCAGCTTCTATTACTTTCATAATTCTACACTCTAATTGTAGATTAAAATAGATGATTTAACACACGATTTAGCTAATTATGAATAGTAGGTAGGTGGGCACAGGAGAAGCATGTATTATTTCCGTATTTCTCATACCTTTTGGAAAAGTTGTATGTTTAGTTTTGGATATCTTGGTGAAGGGAATAATTTTCCTTTTTGGTGTAAGCCACAATACCTTTGAGGTGCTCAAGTGTAGAAAGAATAGAGTATAAAGCCTTCCTTTAGAAAAGAAGTGTATGTATTTACTTGATAGGTCATGACTGAAAAAAGGGTTAAGTGTTCTCCCCCCAAATTCCCCTGTTTGTGGTTCCCTTTTTTAGAGACAACCACACATAAGAGTTTAGTCACATATATAAAGATGTATACAACTCAAATGGTAGCATACTATATATACTCTGTTATATATACGTCTTGGGTTTTTTCTTTTAATAGTTTGTATTTCTTTTAATGGCTGAATAATACTCCATTGAATGGATTTGTTTTGACACATAGACTTTTTCCTGATCTTTTGTTGTTTAAATAGTGTTTTCCACATGTGCAAGTTTATCTGTAGGATAAATTTCTGTAAGAGGAATTTCTGGGTCAAAGAAAATGTAGAGTTTGATTAAATTGCTTTGTACCCATTTAGCAGGTTGTCTTTTATTTGTACATCTTTTCCAACACAAGACTGTATTTTCAAAACCTTTTTATACTTATTTGTGGAAAAGTTTTAGTTTGTAATTTATTTTTTGATTCTCTTATCAGTAAGCCTTCCTTTGTTCAAGGGTCATTTTTGGAATGCATTCCATTTTTTACCTATTTTTCTATTATGTGTCACTGTGGAAATTATCTGTGTTGGAAATATCTTTCCCTTTCATTTGTAGCCAGTTGAAAACTTTTACAGCTAAATTTATATTGTTTTGATAGTTTCTGGATTTTGTATCATGCTTTAAAAGTCCATCATGATGAGCATATATATATTTTAAAAACCCTCATTTCTTCTACTTCTTTGATTTTTTTATTTGAATTTCATCAGGCTGGAATTTATTTTGGTGTAAGGAATAAGGTAGGGATCCAACTTAATTTATTTCCTGACAGAATGACACTTATCACAGCTTTTTTTTGTATGCATTTTTTTATTGATACCACATGGTTTCTTGAATGATTCATACTTACTGTGTAGTAAATTTCATATAGCTGAACTCTGCTCTTTCATTTTACTTTATGCTTATATCAAATATTTATAATACCTGGTAAGGCCATTTCCCCTCTCTTGTTTAAAAACTTTCTTTTTCTTACTTTTGTTGCTATTTTGTCCTCTTATTTTTCCATGTCAATTTTAGAATTTGGCCTTTTCTTTTGCCACAGAAATGTCAAGAGGCTATTTTATGACCGCATGAAGTTTAAAGATTTAGTAAATACTGGTATTTTTATTATTAGTCTTACATTTATTTACGTTATCTGTTGGTACCTTTTAACATTTTATTTGTATGGCTCTGAATAGATTTAAGTTTATTCCTAGGCCTCTTTGTTACTGTTGTAAGTGGGATCCTTGCTGATTGTTATTTGTGGTTACTATAAAATGGATGTTGGTTTCTGTATATAAATTATAACAGCTTGTTGAATTGTATTTCTATTGCAGTTTTTCAGTTTATTCTAAATTGGATTCTGAATTGACAATTTTTAAATTAATAGGCAGAATTCTGTCAAAAGAACCAGAATATCTTCATGATCACTTGTTTCTGTGTAGGAGTAAAAGGCTGAGTTATAATTGAAAAAACAAACAAGCATATCATCAGAATGAAAAGAGATAGTTTGATGATTTTAATGGCTGGTGCCTGTAAATATCCACCTTCACTGAATGGCCCACATACTAGAGTTAAGATCCAAGATCCTGGCCGTTGCTGGAGATAAGACCAGGCTGTTTGTCACTATGTCTGTCTTCTCAAGATGATTGTTTTATGATTGGCTTCAGTAGTAATTGTGTTTTTATCTTAGAATTACTAAAAATGCTTTAACAGAACTGAACCATGAGAAACAAAAACTTGGGCTCACTTTTAAATAATGCTAATTGATCTAATATAAACTAATAGTAAATGTTGCAAGAGTAGAAAATTGTTTTAGGTCTGAGAAAAAAGTTACATACCATAATTCTACGGATTTGAAAATTGAATACATAATTTACATAACTTTACAGACTTTTGCCTCATATTATAGTTAATATAGGTATACTAAGGTATTTACTGAAGCAAATTTTCTTAAACTTTGAAATGTATGCGTACCACATGCTGCAGTCTTATAAAATTCAGATTCTGATCGTGTGGGTATGAAGTGCGCCTGAGGTTCTGTATTTTCTAACAAGTTCCCAAATGATGCTGGTGTTGCTGGCCCCAGACCATACTAAGAGTAACCAGGTACTAAATGACCATCACCTTGATAAGGGTACTTAGTTAAATTGAACCCTGTGAACTAAAAAAAATGACCATCACCTTGATAAGGGTACTTAGTTAAATTGAACCCTGTGAACTAAAAAAAATGACCATCACCTTGATAAGGCTACTTAGTTAAATTGAACCCTGTGAACTAAAAAAAATGACCATCACCTTGATAAGGGTACTTAGTTAAATTGAACCCTGTGAACTAAAAATTAAACAGGGTAGATTGACCACATTCATCATTCTTTTTTCCTGCTCCACAGATGGTTTCAGTGCTTTATAGAATATGCTGTATTTTCAGACTCAGTGTGATGTCCTGCTCCCTGGTGTATACCCTCTGCCCTTCACTGTGTCCCACCCAGATTTCTCATCTGTGATGCTTTTGTTATGTGATTTCTCAAGTCTGGGTTGCTCTCCTTTACCTGTTCAGTATTTCCCAATCTTCAAGACCAAGTTCAAATCCTAGCTTTAGTAGACCTTTTTCAACTGATTTGGCCCACTGTGATCCATCTTTTCTCTGAACTTTACTGTCTTTTACAATCAGCACTTTGTTTTTGTGGCTTTTGGTTTGTTTCCCTAGTGAGATTGTAAACTTCTTAAAGATCTTGGACATTTGTATCCCTACATGACCTCTCTCTCCTCTTGGGTATCTAAAAAGCAGTTTGGATGCAGTGTGTCTTAATCTGTTTATCTTTACCTCTAAAAACCTGTTTCTGTCCCTGTGTTCTTTGTCTCAATGAATGCCAGAAACCTAGTAGTCATCCTTAATTCTCTCTGTCCTAAAATCAGTCTTTCACCAGATCTTGTTGATTTAATCTCCAAACCATTTCCCAAATCTGTGTTCTTCTCTGCCCCAAATCTAAGCTACCAAGAACTTTCATGGTCACCCAGGAGCCTGTGAACTGATCTTTCAGCACCCGTTCTCATGCCCCTTCAAGTCTCTTCTTGCAGTTGTAGTGTGACTCGGCTGACATGGTCTGTTAGTGTTTCCAGAATAGTCTTTCATTGTAGTCCCCCTTTCTTTCTTTGCCTAGTTTATGCCTTTCATCCTTCGGAGCACAGGTCAAAATTATTTTACTTGGGAAAGTATTCCCTGATGATTCCCCATAACCAGAGAGGTGTTTGAAAGAAAAAACAAAACAAAAAATCTTTAATGACAATCTCTTTGCTTTCAGCATAAAGCAAAATCCCATCTTGCCTGGTCTCTGTCTACATATTTAAATCATATATGTATTATGATCAGTTGTTCAAATTAGCCATGTTTGAGTTGATTCTTTTTGCTCTAGTTGATCTCGGTTAACAAACAAAACCCACCAACCAAAAACCACAAAGCAGAAGGATATTAGTCTGAGCACCTTATAAAACAGTAGGGCTTAGCAGGGATGAAAATCAGCATTCATTGGTTATAGATTTATTTTTTAATTACTTTTTTGTTTTACTTTAAAAATAATATAAGCACATGAGGTGAAATGTAAAATTATGTCTTTAAGTAGATTTGTGTCATTTAAAAATTAATAAACATTGTGTTTTATATCAGTTTAAGGTTGACAAAAATTGAGCAGAAAATACAGTTCCATTTATTCCTTCTCTCCTGTCCCCAGTCTCTCTTATTACTAACTTAAAGTCCATAGATTAGTTAGGATTCCTTCTTTGTATTGTATGATTCTCTAGGTTTAGACAAATAGATTGTACCTGTATCCACCATTATAACATCATACAGTTTCACTGCTCTAAAAATCTACTGTGTTCCATCTATTTCCTGGAGTGTGCCATGTCTCCATCTCCTAGCAACTAGTGGTTTTTTTTTTTACTGTCTCCCTTTTTTGTGGGGGGCCTTTTCCTGAATGTTATGTAGTTGGAATCATGCAGTATGTAGCTTTTTCAGATTGGTTTCTTTTCACTTAACAATATGCAGCTAAGTTTTTCCCCTGTCTTTTCGTGGTTTGATAGCTCATTTATTTTATTTATTTTATTTTTTTAATATAATTTACGTTGGTATCATTAATCTACAATTACATGTGCAATATTATGGTTATTAAACTACCCCTTCATCAGGTCCCCCCCACCAACCCCATTACACTCACTGTCCATCAGCGTAGTGAGATGCTATAGAATCACTACTTGTCTTCTCTGAGTTGTACAGCCCTCCCCATGCCCCCCCAACATTACATGTCTGCTAATCGTAATGCCCCTTTTTCCCTCTTATCCCTCCTTTCCCACCCATCTTCCCCAGTCCCTTTCCCTTTGGTAACTATTAGTCCGTTCTTGGGTTCTGTGAGTCTGCTGCTGTTTTGTTCCTTCAGTTTTTTTCTTTGTTCTTATACTCCACATATGAGTGAAATCATTTGATACTTGTCTTTTTCGGCTTGGCTTATTTCACTGAGCATAATACCCTCTAGCTCCATCCATGTTGTTGCAAATGGTAGGATTTGTTTTCTTCTATGGCTGAATAATATTCCATTGTGTATATGTACCACCTCTTCTTTATCCATTCATCTACTGATGGACACTTAGGTTGCTTCTATTTCTTGGCTATTGTAAATAGTGCTGCGATAAACATACAGGTGCATCTGTCTTTTTCAAATTGGGCTGCTGCATTCTTAGGGTAAATTCCTAGGAGTGGAATTCCTGGGTCAAATGGTATTTCTATTTTGAGTTTTTTGAGGAACCTCCATACTGTTTTCCACAATGGTTGAACTAATTTGCATTCCCACCAGCAGTGTAGGAGGGTTCCCTTTTTTCCACATCCTCACCAACATTTGTTGTTGTTTGTGTTTTGGATGTTGGCCATCCTTACTCGTGTGAGGTGGTATCTCATGTGGTTTTAATCTGCATTTCTCTGATGATTAGCGATGTGGAGCATCTTTTCATGTGCCTGTTGGCCATCTGAATTTCTTCTTTAGAGAAGTGTCTATGCATGTCCTCTGACCATTTCTTAATTGGATTATTTGCTTTTTGTTTGTTGAGGTGCGTGAGTTCTTTATATATTTTGGATGTCAACCCTTTATCAAATATGTCACTTATGAATATATTCTCCGATACTGTAGGATGTCTTTTTGTTCTACTGATGGTGTCCTTTGCTGTACAGAAGCTTTTCAGCTTGATATAGTCCCACTTGTTCATTTTTGCTTTTGTTTCCCTTGCCCGGGAGATATGTTCATGAAGAAGTTGCTCATGTTTATGTCCAAGAGATTTTTGCCTATGTTTTTTTCTAAGAGTTTTATGGTTCATGACTTACATTCAGGTCTTTGATCCACCTTGAGTTTACCTTTGTGTATGGGGCTAGACAGTAGTCCAGTTTCATTCTCTTACATGTAGCTGTCCAGTTTTCCAACACCAGCTGCTGAAGAGGCTGTCATCTCCCCATTGTATATCCAAGGCTCCTTTGTCAAATATTAATTGACTGTATATGTTTGGGTTAATGTTTGGATTTTCTATTCTGTTCCACTGGTCTGTGGGTCTGTTTTTGTGCCAATACCAAATTTTCTTGATTACTGTGGCTTTGTAGTAGAGCTTGAAGTCAGGGAGTGTAATTCCCCCTGTTTTATTCCTCCTTCTCAGGGTTGCTTTGGCTATTCGGGGTCTTTTGTGGTTCCATATGAATTTTAGAATTATTTGTTCCAGTTCATTGAAGAAAGCTGTTGGTAGTTTGATAGGGATTGCATTGAATCTGTAGATTGCTTTAGGTAGTATAGCCATTTTGACAATATTTATTCTTCCCAGTCAAGAGCATGGGATGCATTTCCATTTGTTAGTGTCCTCTCAATTTCTCATAGGAGTGTCTTGTAGTTTTCATAGTACAGGTCTTTCACTTCCTTCGTTAGGTTTATTCCTAGGTATTTTATTCTTTTTGATGCAATTGTGAATGGAATTGTTTTTCTGATTTCTCTTTCTGTTAGTTCATCGTTAGTGTATAGGAAGGCAGCAGATTTCTGTGTGTTAATTTTGTATCCTGCAACTTTGCTGAATTCAGATATTAGTTCTAGTAGTTTTGGAGTGGAGTCTTTAGGGTTTTTTATGTACAGTATCATGTCATCTGCAAATAGTGACAATTTGACTTCTTCTTTGCAAATCTGGATGCCTTGTATGTCTTTGTTTTGTCTGATTGCTGTGGCTAGGACCTCCAGTACTATGTTGAATAACAGTGGAGAGAGTGAGCATCCTTGTCTTGTTCCCCATCTTAGATGAAAAGCTTTCAGCGTCTCGCCGTTAAGTATGATGTTAGCTGTGGGTTTGTCATATATAG
>JAVSCE010004425.1:0-25945 GCA_032199065.1 Smutsia gigantea
GTTACCCTAGTTAATAGTTTAGGATTAATTTGTCTCACGATTGACCTAAAAAAGAAATACTTGTAAGTGTCTGTCCATATTCTCATAATTTGCTGAGATGATGCAGCTTTGAATTAAGGGCTAAATGTTTCACTTAGCAAGTAAATACTTTTATATATATCTATAATGTGAAACAAACTATTAAAAATGCTTTGTATGATATTTAGTGCAACAGATCACGCTGCATTAGCTCTGTATATGTGAAAGACGAGTTCAGTAATCTATTTAATGACCTTCCTATTAATATTATCTGTTATAGATTGCAGAGAAGACTTATTTATGAAAATATGCATCACAATTTTTCAAATCATGGGCATATTACAGATATGTAATACATATTTATTTACTGCATTTTCTCTATGAAGCAGCATTTTTCCAAATTACATTGTCTTATGTAGTAACCTGTGTGTGTCCTCACCTCTTTATCTTAGAATTTCATCTTCATATTGCTTTAACATTCAGGCAAATGATCAAATTGACACCTTGTGCTATGACTTCCTATCTACTGTTCATGTGAAAAAAGAATGGCAACAAATGATCTTGAGGGACAGATCAAATTAAAATTAAAGACATTGTGCAAAATGACTTAGGAAATCATTTCAAAACACATGCGCAAAACATTTTAACTGAATAATCTGTTTAAAAGGTTTTAAAATACATAAGTAAACAAACAAAACAATACAAAAGTTAAAAAAAAACAAGGTCCTCATCACATACACAGAAAATGGTGGAAATTATTCTGAAACCCAGTCTTCTCTATCCCAAGTCCAGTGTTCTTTATCCACACACTGCGGAATCAGTCAGTTGAGTCAGAGGTGGTTTAAAGCTGTAACGGAGGTAGGCGGAGCCTGTAGGCAAGGAATCAGGGGGCCCTGGCAACGAGAGGAGAAAGATTAAATATTATATAAAACAAGGGACTTTGTGTACTCTATAGAAGGCAATGAAAACACGCGAGGCTTAGTAATGCCTTGGTTAGGTAAAATAGACTGCTCGTTTGTTTGGTATCCAATACTTAAACTGTCTCAAAGACGCTGGTGTTACTATATGAGGATGTGTCAGTTCAAATGTGAATAACAGGATGAAGGTAGCAATTTAATGGCCATTGACACTGTTTTTTTTTCAGTCAGTGACGAGACTGCCTGTATATAAAATGGATCAACAAAGGTAGCTATCTGCCATCTAAATTTTATACATTAGGGCATTCACAAAATCCAACACTTTAGATTAAAAATCATCATTGCCTCTGACCCTGCAGTAGTTGACGACAAATCGAGACAGCTGGCACAGAGAAACTGATACCTCTGATGCTTTTGATGGAATCTCTCTGGACAGTCCATCTCAGAAATAGGGATCTGCAAACCTGTACATGTATGAAAGTGGTACAAAGGTGCATTTTTCTGCTAATACAAGATAATTGGCTTCTTGCAGTTATGTGCTATCTTGCTCTTTAAGAGTTTACAAGTTTTGTTCTTATTATGAGTTTAGCAAATGGTAGCAGTGAAAAATCTTCATTATATTCAGGGTATAACAGCTCTCAACCTGCAAACCCTTCATAATGAATCTGTGCTCATTTCTGTGGACTCAGCCATTTCTACTGTGTCACCTAAGAAAATATATCTGTTTTGTTGAATTTTAAAAGCTGTCGTCAAAAGGTCAAATATCTAAGTTAGATGTTTTTAAATAAAATTCATTTTTTCTTTCCAAATATATTTATACTTTATCTGTAACTAATAATTATGCTCCAATATAAACGTATGCTTTGTAATAGAATTGTGTTAAAACTGCTTCTGTGTCTTTTAGTCACCTTACTCCTTATTAGAGTTATTGATATTCTCTCCAAATATTTATGGACATCAAGATCCTCTCATGGGTCCTTTTTATATTTTCCTAGTCATCCTAAGTCTTCACGGCCGTGACGTATGAGGAGAGTTGGAATGTAGGCAACGTCTCCAAGCCCTAGGAAGCTCAGGAAATAATTTTCCTTTCATTTCAAGTGTGATGGGAAGACACTGAAGGTTTCAAAGGAGGGACTGGTGAACTAGTATATCTGCCTTTTAAAAAGCAGGGAAATAAATTTTTTAGTGAGTGGAAGAAAGAATGTTGTCATCAATTATTGGGAATATAATCTTCCTTCACTAAAGAAATCTTGTTTTACTTATATTCATCTGTTCCATTCTCTGGTCCTTAAAATCCACAATAAAACAATTTTAATCTATTTTATATTAAAAAACTAATTTGAATATGTTAAGATTTCCAAAATTTGAAAAAGTAAACTGCGACGCAAATATAAATGAGCAAACTTCTAAATATTTATTTTCACAACTGGTGAATTTGATTTCAGTATACATAATGAAAGAATATTAATACAACAAATAATATAAAAATAAACAAATTAGACTTCCGGGAAGATGGCGGTGTGAGCAGGGCAGCAGAAACTTCCTCCCAACAATATATTTATCTACAAAAACATAGAAAATACATCTATTCCTAAAAGAGAGACGAGAATACACAGGAAAGCGCACAGGGTGCAGCTACACCCGAGAGGACTCGGCACCCCAAGAGGCGG
Source organism: Smutsia gigantea (assembly GCA_032199065.1). Lineage (NCBI taxonomy): Eukaryota > Metazoa > Chordata > Mammalia > Pholidota > Manidae > Smutsia > Smutsia gigantea. The sequence continues at coordinate 2,606 of JAVSCE010004425.1, forward strand.
TATTAAAGAGCCCAGCTGACATACGTGGCAACTATCAGTGACCAATTATATAGCCATGAAAAGACAGAGGAATATGGTTCAGACCAAAATCAACCAGACAACCCCAGAGAGGGAGTCAGAAGGGATGGAAATGCACAGCTTCCCTGCAAAAGAATTTAGAATAAAAGTCATAACCATGCTGATGGACCTACAGAGAAATGTGCAAGAGCTGAGGGAGGAAGTGAGGGAACTGAGGAAAGACAAAACAGAAATCAGACAAGCGATTGATGGGCTTAACAGCAGAATGGATGAGATGCAAGAGACTGTTAATAGAATAGAAAACAGAGAACAGGAGTACAGAGCAGCTGAGGCAGAGAGAGATAAAAGGATTTCTAGCAATGAAAGAATATTAAGAGAACTGTGTGACCAATCCAAACGGAACAATATTCGCATTATAGGAGTACAAGAGGAAGAAGAGAGAGAAAAAGGGATAGAAAGTGTCTTTGAAGAAATAATTGCTGAAAACTTTCCCTCGCTGGGGAAGGAAGTAGTCTCGCAGTCCACCGAAGCTCATAGATCTCCCAACACAAGGGACCCAAGGAAGACAACACCAAGACACATAATAATTAAGATGGCAAAGATCAAAGATAAAGACAGGGTATTAAAGGTGGCTAGAGAGAGAAAAAAGGTCACCTACGAAGGAAAACCCATCAGACTATCATCAGACTTCTCAACAGAAACCTTACAGGCCAGAAGATAATGGCATGATATACTTAACGTTATGAAACAGAAGGGCCTCGAACCAAGAATACTGTATCCAGCACGATTATCATTTAAATATGATGGAGGTATTAAACAATTTCCAGACAAACGAAAGTTGAGAGAGTTTGCCTCTCATAAACCACCACTGCAGGATATCTTAAATGGACTGCTCTAGATGGAAGCACACCTAAGGCTAAAAAGATGTCACCAGAGAAAATAAAATCATAGCAAAAAAGCAGACCATCCAAATACTAACTAAAGGCAAAGAATAAAACACCTATTATAGAAAGAATGGAGGAGGAGGAATAAGAAGGGAGAGAAATAAAGAAACAGAGACTGTGTTTACAATAACTTAACAAGAAAGTTAAGTTAGATTGTTAGATAGTAAAGAAGCAACCCTTGAACCCTTGGTAACCACGAATCTAAAGCCAGCAATGGCAATAAGTACATACCTTTCAATAATCACCCTAAATGTAAATGGACTGAATGCACCAATCAAAAGACACAGAGTAACAGAATGGATAAAAAAGCAAGACCCATCTATATGCTGCCTACAAGAAACTCACCTCAAATCCAAAGATATACACAGACTAAAAGTGAAGGGATGGAAAAAGATATTTCATGCAAACAACAAAGAGAAAAAAGCAGGTGTTGCAGTACTTGTATCAGACAAAATAGACTTCAAAACGAAGAAAGTAGCAAAAGATAAAGAAGGACATTACATAATGATAAAGGGGTCAGTCTAACAAGAAGATATAACCATTATAAATATATATGCACCCAACACAGGAGCGCCAGCATATGTGAGACAAATGCTAACAGAATTAAAGGAGGAAATAGACAGCAATGCATTCATCTTAGGAGACTTCAACACACCACTCACTCCAGAGGACAGATCAACCAGACAGAAAATAAGTAAAGACACAGAGGCACTGAACAACACACTAGAACAGATGGACCTAACAGACATCTACAGAACTCTACACCCAAAAGCAACAGGATACACATTCTTCTCAAGTGCACATGGAACATTTTCCAGAATAGACCACATACTAGGCCACAAAAAGAACCTCAGTAATTTCAAAAATATTGAAATCCTACCAACCAACTTCTCAGATCACCAAGGTATAAAACTAGAAATAAATTTTAGAAAGAAATCAAAAAGGCTCACAAATACATGGAGACTTAACAACATTCTCCTAATTAATCAATGGGTTAACGACCAAATCAAAACAGAAATCAAAGAATATATGGAGACTAATGACAACAACAACACAAAGCCACAACTTCTGTGGGTGGCAGCAAAGGAAGTTCTAAGAGGAAAGTATATTGTAATCCAGGCCTATTTAAAGAAAGAAGAACATTCCCAAATGAATAGTCTAAAGACACAATTACTGAAATTAAAAAAAGAAGAACAAATGAGGCCCAAAGACACCAGAAGGAGGGATATAATAAAGATTAGAGAAGAAATAAATAAAATTGAGAAGAATAAAACAATAGAAAAAATCAATAAAACCAGGAGCTGGTTCTTTGAAAAAATAAACAAAATAGATAAACCCCTAGCCAGACTCATTAAGAGAAAAAGAGAATCTACACACATAAACAGAATCAGAAATGAGAAAGGAAAAATCATGATGGACCGCACAGAAATACAAAGAATCATAAGAGAATATTATAAGAATCTATATGCTAACAAGCTGGAAAACAAAGAAGAAATGGACAACTTCTTAGAAAAATACAACCTTCCAAGACTGACCAAGCAAGAAACAGAAAAACTAAACAGACCAATCACCAGTGACAAAATCGAATTGGTAATCAAAAAACTACCCAAGAACAAAACCCCTGGGCCTGATGGATTCACCTCTGAATTCTACCAGACATATAGAGAAGAAATAACACCGATTCTCCTTAAAGTTTTCCAAAAAATAGAAGAGGAGGGAATACTTCCAAACTCATTCTATGAAGCCAGCATCACTCTAATACCAAAACCGGGCAAAGACCTCACCAAAAAAGAAAATTACAGACCAATATCCCTGATGAACGTAGATGCAAAAATACTCAACAAAATATTAGTAAACCAAATTCAAAAATACATCAAGAGGATCATACACCATGATCAAGTGGGATTCATCCCAGGGATGCAAGGATGGTACAACATTCGAAAATCATTCAACATCATCCACCACATCAACAAAAAGAAGAACAAAAACCACATGATCATCTCCATAGATGCTGAAAACATTTGACAAAATTCAGCATCCATTCATGATTAAAACTCTCAACAAAATGGGTATAGAGGGCAAGTACCTCAACATCATAAAGGCTATATATGACAAACCCACAGCTAACATCATACTTAACGGTGAGACGCTGAAAGCTTCTCATCTAAGATCAGGAAGAAGACAGGGATGCCCACTCTCTCCACTGTTATTCAACATAGTACTGGAGGTCCTAGCCACAGCAATCAGACAAAACAAAGACATACAAGGCATCCGGATTGGTAAAGAAGAAGTCAAATTGTCACTATTTGCAGATGACATGATGCTGTACATAAAAAACCCTAAAGATTCCATTACAAAACTACTAGAACTAATATCTGAATTCAGCAATGTTGCAGGACACAAAATTAACACACAGAAATCTGTTGCTTTCCTATACACTAATGATGAACTAATAGAAAGAGTAATCAGAAAAACAATTCCATTCACAATTGCATCAAAAAGAATAAAATACCTGGGAATAAACCTAACGAAGGAAGTGACAGACCTGTACTCTGAAAACTACAAGACACTCCTAAGAGAAATTAAAGAGGACACTAACAAATGGAAATTCATCCCATGCTCTTGGCTAGGAAGAATAAATATTGTCAAAATGGCTATACTACCTAAAGCAATCTACAGATTCAATGCAATCCCTATCAAACTACCAACAGCTTTCTTCAATGAACTGGAACAAATAATTCTAAAATTCATATGGAACCACAAAAGACCCCGAATAGCCAAATCAATCCTGAGAAGGAGGAATAAAGCAGGGGGAATTACACTCCCTGACTTCAAGCTCTACTACAAAGCCACAGTAATCAAGACCATTTGGTATTGGCACAAAAGCAGACCCACAGACCAGTGGAACAGAATACAAAATCCAAACATTAACCCAAACATATACAGTCAACTAATATTTGGCAAAGGAGCCTTGAATATACAATGGGGAGATGACAGCTTCTTCAGCAGCTGGTGTTGGAAAAACTGGACAGCTACATGTAAGAGAATGAAACTGGACTACTGTCTAGCCCCATACACAAAGGTAAACTCAAGGTGGATCAAAGACTTGAATGTAAGTCATGAAACCATAAAACTCTTAGAAAAAAACATAGGCAAAAATCTCTTGGACATAAACATGAGCAACTTCTTCATGAACATATCTCCCGGGCAAGGGAAACCAAAGCAAAAATGAACAAGTGGGACTATATCAAGCTGAAAAGCTTCTGTACAGCAAAGGACACCATCAGTAGAACAAAAAGACATCCTACAGTATGGGAGAATATATTCATAAAAAACGTATCTGATAAAGGGTTGACATCCAAAATATATAAAGAACTCATGCACCTTAACAAACAGAAAGCAAATAATCCAATTAAGAAATGGGCAGAGGACATGAATAGACACTTCTCCAAAGAAGAAATTCAGATGGCCAACAGGCACATGAAAAGATGCTCCACATCGCTAATCATCAGAGAAATGCATATTAAAACCACAATGAGATATCACCTCACACCAGTGAGGATGGCCAACATCCAAAACACAAACAACAACAAATGTTGGCGAGGAAGTGGAGAAAAGGGAACCCTTCTACACTGCTGGTGGGACTGCAAATTAGTTCAACCATTGTGGAAATCAGTATGGAGGTTCCTCAAAAAACTCAAAATAGAAATACCATTTGACCCAGGAATTCCACTCCTAGGAATTTACCCTAAGAATGCAGCAGCCCAATTTGAAAAGGACAGATGCACCCCTATGTTTATTGCAGCACTATTTACAATAGCCAAGAAATGGAAGCAACCTAAGTGTCCATCAGTAGATGAATGGATAAAGAAGATGTGGTACATATACACAATGGAATATTATTCAGCCATAAGAAGAAAACAAATCCTACCATTTGCATCAACATGGATGGAGCTAGAGGGTATTATGCTCAGTGAAATAAGCCAAGCCGAAAAAGACAAGTATCAAATGATTTCACTCATATGTGGAGTATAAGAACAAGGAAAAAAACTGAAGGAACAAAACAGCAGCAGACTCACAGAACCCAAGAACGGACTAATAGTTACCAAAGGGAAAGGGACTGGGGAAAATGGGCGGGAAGGGAGGGATAAGAGGGAAAAAGGGGCATTACGATTAGTAGATGTAATGTTGGGGGGCACGGGGAGGGCAGTACAACTCAGAGAAGACAAGCAGTGATTCTATAGCATCTCACTACGCTGATGGACAGTGACTGTAATGGGGTTGGTGGGGGGAAGCAGATGAAGGGGTAGTTTAATAATTGTAATATTGCACATGTAATTGTAAATTAATGATAATAAAATAAATTATATTTAAAAAAATAAAATAAAATAAACAAATTAAGTATAATTACATAGTCCTCAACAGTTTTTTCTATTTTTGATCTACTTTGATCTATCATCTCAATCAATATATTTTGTGTTAAGTATATAGTATGTCCTCATATAAAGTATGAAAATGAGCCATAGAGAAGTAAAACAATATTAAGAAAAAAATATTTTTTCAATGTCTTGAGATACAATTAGTCTACAATGTATTGGTTTCATACATACAACATAGTGATTTAATAATTATATACATTTCTAAATGCTCACCATGGTAAGTATAGTTATGATATGTCAACATACAAACAAATTGTAATAGTATTGACTATAGTCCCTATGCTGTGATTCCAACCCATCTTAAGTGGAAGGTAGGGCTTGAATCTGGACTGGATTTTATATACACTATTGCCCAGAGGTCATGATGTCAGACCAAGGTTTCTACATGATGAAAACACCTTCTTTCTCTAATTTTCCATTTGCAGGGTCACACAAGCAGAAATCATGAAGAAAAACCATATCAGATTTCATTCTTCTAGGACTCTTTAGGTACACAAGACCCCACCTTTTCCTCTTCATGGTGGTGCTGAAAATAGCCATTGCTTCTTTTACGGGCAACGCTCTCATGCTTCTCCTGATTCACCGGGACCCCCGGCTGCACACACCCAAGCACTTCCTGCTGAGCCAGCTCTCCCTCAGGGACGTGGTGCTGGTCTCCACTACTGTGCCCAAAATAGCTGCTGACAGTTTGACTGCTAAGAAGTCTATCTCTCCCACTTGCTGGGGGCTACAGATCTTTGTCTCCCTCACACTGGGTGGTGGCGAGAGTTTCCTCTTAGCAGCCATGTCCTGTGACTGCTATGTGGCTATTTGCCACCCCCTGAGATACCCCCATCCTCATGAGCGGGCGATTATGCCTGAGAATGACCTGGGGTCCTGGTTCCTGGGGGCAGCTGATGGGCTCGTGCAGGCTGCTGCCACCCCGAGTTTCCCGTTTTGCAGGCCTCGTGAGATTGACTATTTCTTCTGTGAGGCGCCCGCTTTGGTGAGTTTGGCTTGTGCTGACACGTCTGTCTTTGAGTACGCCATAGACGCCTGCTGTGTGTTAATGCTCCTGGTCCCGCTTTCCCCCATCCTGACCTCCTGTAGTCTCATCCTGGCTGCTGTTCTCCACATGCCCGCAAAAAAGGCTTTTGCCACGTGCTCCTCACATTGGGCTGTGGTGGGACTGTTTTATGGAGCTGCTCTATTTATCTGCATGAGACCCAAATGCTACAGGTCAGCTAAGCATGACAAGGTTGTCAGCATTTTATACTATCTTCACTCCTGTGTGGAAACCCCTCATCTACAGTCTGAGGAGCACTGAGGTCAAGGGAGCCTGGTAAAGGTGGCTGGGGAAATGTGCAACTTAAAACCTCAGCAAATATCAACTCACCCTTCAAGGTTACACAGTGTCAAATGAACCTAAGTTCATGAAGTCATTAACATTTTAAACTATTGTAGGTACCTCTCCTTTAGCGATATGTAAAGAGAAGGTTCAGTTTGTTGATTGCTATAATAGGGACTTGTTAAGAATTGAGTCCATACTGTATTAAGAGATATCGTTTCTATTTTTGTGTTTGTGTGGCTTTCATTAATTATTTTATTGCAGTATAGTTGATGTACACTGGTATTGGCCTCAAGTATACAATATAGTGGATTTGACAGTTATTAAATGCTCACTACAATTAGTGTAATTAGTATTTGTCAACAGAGAAAGATTACAAAATCATGGGCTATATTCTCCATGTTGTACTACCATCCCCATGATGAACTGTTATTGAGATTTTGCACCACTTTATCCTCCTCACCTATTTCTCCCACTCACCCAGCCCCTCCCCCATGGTAACCACCAGTCCCTTCTCAGTGTCTAAGAATCTCCTGTTGTTTTGCTCATTCTGTTCTGCTTTGTTTTTGTATTCCACAAATAAATGAAATCATGTGGTATTTTTCTTTCTCTGCCTGCCTTATTTCACTTAGCATAATACACTTAAGGCCTATCTGTGTTGCCAAAAATAGGATTTCTTTCTTTCTTATGGCTGAATAACATTCCCTTGTATATGTGCACCACCTCTTCTTTATCCATTCACTACTTATGGACACTTTAGCTGCTCACACTAAACAATTTTTATGGATTATTTTGTAGTCTGTAAGAACTCTAAGTGCTTTGAATACCATTTCTCAATGAGGAAATGGAGGAATGGAAAATTAAACATTGTTCCAGTTCTCAGTCATCAAGTAAATGTTAAAATGTGACTTCGAAGTTTGTCCCCTGAGCTGAGATATTTTATTTCCAGTAATTTATTTTGAACATTGTTTTCTATGCTTTTATTCCATATATTTCTAAGAACTAAGTATAGGAATTCCCTCAGACAAATGAGAGCAATACTCTTTAGCAATAATTTAAAATACAAGCCCATGGCAAAGGGGGAAGTGAGCCACTTAAATGCAAGTTATATTGCCATGGTTTTTACATTTTCTCCCAGCCAGTTTTATTTGGTGTTTGAAGGCAAACTTTTGTAATTCATTCAAATTTTTATTTAAGTTATATATATATGTATACACACACACACAGAAATACAGTATTTCCCCAGACTCTAGCTGTAGTCGCAATGGCCAATCTGTTTTATGCCACAACTAAATTCTCTTTCTTGGAACTGTTGTGAAATGACGTGTAAAGGTTCAGTTGACTAATGATGAATATGAGGTCCGTTGATATGAAAGCAAATACATAAACATGCTTACTTTTAATGTGCTATCAAAGCTGAGTAAGATTCAACCTGTTTCTTGTAAGATGTGTGGGTCCTTTACCACTGCAAGTATGCCGCTCATGAGCTATTTCTCGTACAAAGTATGGGCGCATCTCAAGTGTTGGGAACCTTGGAAAGAGGAGAAACATGACTATTTCCTCTGTTAGACGGAGACACAGCCAGACGCACATGGCAGAAAGTGCTGATCATCAGACCAGACTCATCAGAGGCCGCGTAACAAGCCGGCTTAGAGAATTCCGTGGCAAAGCCTGGATTCCTTATAGCCACAGCGAGCACGGAATGAAGTCGGTTTCAACCATTCAGAGAGAAATAACTGCCGAAAAAGCTTCTGTGGCCAAGGACAATCCAGTGTGAGTGTCTGAGACATAAATACTATTTCAACAGACTTCAGTCCCCAAACAAATGTCTTACAGCCATATAGGAAATCTCCGTCTTCACAATGAGTCGGAAATACCAATATCGTGTGCATGTTTATGGTAGTACTTTACCCGGTGCATGTAGAACCTGGACACATGTCCAGAGAGATTATCTAGTAAACCCTACACACCTCAGAAACTGAGGATGGGAGGAGAAGGAAGTTTCAAGAGTAAGAGTTTGTTTTCCTTGTTTATTATCCTCCTCAACCAGGGTTAGAATAAGAAAAGGAATGTAATTGCTAATATTCTGTCAATTATGCCTTCAAAAGTATTTTGATCTCTTAAGATGGTTGAAGTTGACACAATTAAATTCACTCATGGAAATTTGATTTTTTAATCCCTGTTTTATTTATCATCAGAAAGGTATGTTTTAGAATATATTAATTAAAAAGTGGCCTATTAAGCCTATTAAATTTCATAAGGATAAAATATTTAAACAGGACAAATATTGAGCCTAATTTATAGGAAGAAACTAGAAGAAAAAAAACACAGGATGAATATTATATGTGAGCAAATGTACCACTCCAATAACAATTTACCAGATACTTGTAAAAAGAACAATATAAGTCATAGAAATGATATTTTAGACCATCCATCTGACCATAATGAAATCAATAATAAAATGATAAGTTCAAAATAGCTTTGGAAATTATGTGCATCTACATCTTTATTGTTTTGAATGCTTTTGGGAGATCCTAATCTCAATTCCTTAATAATATTTTACACAGAAAAATTTTCCCTTTTTAACTTGAGGACAGTTGATATACAATATAATATTGGCTTCAAGTATTCAATACAGTGTTACACACATTATTAAATCCTCACCCCAACTAGTTTGGTTACTCTCTGTCAGCATAGAAGACTTACAGAACCACTGACTATATTCTCTCTGCCCCACTTCCATTCCTGCGACCAACTTATATTATGGTTGAGATTTTATTTCTTTCCCGCCCCTATACACTCCAGCCACCCACCCCGTATCCTCCCCTATGGTAACCACCAGTCACTTATCAATGTCTAGGGCTGTAGTGCAGTTTTGTTCATTTTGCTTGGTTTTGTTTTTAGATTCCAAATATAAGTGAAATCATGATATTTCTCTTTCTCTGCCTGCCCTTTTCATATAGCATAATACCCTCTAAGTCCATCCATGTTGTTACAAAAGGCAGGATTTCTTTCTTTTTGTGGCTCAGTAATATTCTATTGTGTATATGTGCCATTTCTTCTTTACCCATTCATCAGTTGATGGACACTTTGGTTGCTTCCATATCTTGGCTACTGTAAATAATGTGGCAGTACACATAAGGATGTATATATTATTTTAAATGTATTTTATTTTCTTTCAGAAAATTCCTAGAAGTCAGTTACTAGGTTGTATGGTGTTTCTATTTTCCATTTTGTGAGGAACCTCCACACTGCTTTCTGTAGTGGCTGCAACAATTTACATTCCCCCCAGCAGTGTAGGAAGGTTCCCTTTTCTCCATATCCTCTCCAACACTTGTTATTTCTTGTCTTTTGGGTATTGGCCATTCTAAACTGGTGTGAGGTGGTAACATATTGTGGTTTTTATTTGTATTTCACTTATGATTAACAATGTGGAGTATCCTTTCATGTGCCTGTTGGCCACCTTGGCAAAATGTCTGTTCATGTCCTCTACCCATTTTTAGTTGGGTTATTGTTTTTTTTTGGTGTTGTGTTTAGAAAAATTTTCCAAAGTTACTGGTAATATGTTTTTCATAGATGTTTAGAAAATGTAGAGGCAGTATATCAGAGAGCATGAATAGTAAGGATATGTGATGTGGGGAGTTATTTTGAATATATCTTCTTCAAGGTGTAATTTACTTACACTTGGTAGATTTTAGTTAGTACAATAAACACAAATCTCAAGTGTACAGCTTGGTGAATATTACATATGTAATGCCTATGTAACTATGATGAAGACCAAGATTTAGAATATTCTAGTACCCTGGAGTCTCCCTTTTTCTTCCTTCCAATCAATACCTCCAAAAAGATAATCACTACTTTAATATATTGGTGTTAATTATATCACATTTCATTGGCTCAATGATATTTTGGAGACTCATCCATATTGTTGTGTTTATCCCTTATACATTCTTGCTCAATATTATGTTGTATGTCATGCTATTAATATACTATACTTATTTATTAATTCTGCTCTTGATAGGCATTTGGTTTGTTTCTGGTTAGGGCCTACCGTGAATTAAACTGCTGTCAACATTTCTATATCTGTCATTTAATGGACTCAACCTTCATTTCTGTTTGGATAAGCCCATAGTGGAGTTATTGGATGATGTTACATAAACTTTGAGCTGTACCACATAATGCCAGACATTTTCCCCACAGTTTTTATGCTAGCTTACATGCAAGTTGTTGCACACCCTTGCCAGCCTTGGTATTGTCTGTCCTTTTTTAATTTTAGCCATTACAGTGAGTAGTTTTCCATTGTAGTTTCATTTCTCTTTCTCTGAGTTTTCTGTATCACATTTTATATGCTTATTAGATATTGGATATCATGTATAACTGTCTGCCATTATTTTTTAGGGTGGGGAGGGAGAGCTATCTATCCCTCTTTATTCATTGATTTGTTAGAATTCTTTATATGTTTTGGATTCCAGTTGTTTACCCAATATATGTAAAGCAAATATCTTCCCATATACTTATATTTTGGGAATATAATTACATTGAGCAGAAAATGTAAACTTTTAGAAAGATAAATTTATAAAATTTTGTATTTCACTGTGAACTTAATATTTATGCCTATAAAAATTCATGAAGATATTCTGTCATGTTAGTTCTGTAGTCCCTTTGAAATTAATTTTTGCATGTGCTTTATAAAATCACTCCAAATCAACCCAGAGCTGCAGAAAAAACTCTCGGTGTCAGCTTTGTCACAGTGAGGTATCTGTATGGAGCAATTAAGAGTTTTTTCCCCTTTTTCAAACTTTCTATTCTTACACAACACATAGTGTTGTTACCTCATTATAAGTTTGGACATTAAGCTGTGTAAATATAGTATTTTTTCATTTTATCTTCATGTCTTACTATTTTTCTGGTATTTAGTACTTCTGTAGAAATTTTATCTATAATTTTTCCATATTTATTAAATGTAGTTGGACATATAACATTGTATGTTTCAGATATTTTACAATTATTTGATATGTTTATATATTATGAAATGCTTACCATTAAGGTGAGTTGAAACATACTTTCCCTCCCATAGTTACCCTGTGTGTGTGTCTTTGTGTGGTTGTGTGTATGGTGAGAACATTTAAGATACAATCTCAATAACTATAAAGTATACCCTAACGTATTAAATGTAGTCATCATATTGTGCATTTGATCCCAAAACTTCGCCATCTTATAACTGAAATTTTGCACCCTGTGAGCAATATCTCCCAGTCCCCACCCCTCAGCCCTGGTGACCTACTTCGTTTTGGAGTTTGCCTTCTTGAGGTTCCACATATAAGTGAGATCATGCAGTATTGTTCTTGCTCTGACTTTCTTTGACATAATGCCCACAAAGTCAACAAATATGACAAAAGGCAGGGTTTCCTTCTTTACTGTGACATTAAATTATATATATACGTCCCACATTTTTTATCCATTAACCCTGGACAGAAACTTAGGTTATTTCCAGGAGTTTGCTGTAGTGAATAATACTGCAATAAACATGTATGCAGATATCTCTTTGAAGTCCTGATTTAAATTTCCATAAGTTATATTGCTGGATCAGATGGCAATTCTATTTTTAAATATTTGAGGAAATCCCAGAGTTTGCCATACCGCATTCATCAATTTACATTATCACCAACAGTATACAAGTTTTATAACCCTCTTTTCTCCACACCCTCACCAACACTTGTTATTTTTTTCCTTTTTGATGATAGCCATTCTAACAAATGTGAGATGATGTCTCATTGTGGTTTTGATTTTCATGTCCCTAATGATTTACTTTCAGCTCTGGAGAAAATGTCTATTCAAGTCCTTTGTTATTTTTTTAATTGGGTTTGTATTTTTGCTATTGAATTATAAGAGTTGCATATGTATTTTGAGTATAAACCTCTCATCTAATATGTGCTTTGAAAATGCTTTTCTTCTTGGTTGATTGCCTTTCCATTTTTTTTTTAAATTTATTTTGCTGTGCGGAAATTTTTTGGTTTGATGCAGAACTTGATGACTTGCTTTTGTTGCTTATGCTTTTGGTGACATATCCAAAATAAACCATTACCAACAATAATGGTAAGTTGCTTTTTCTCTATATTGTCTTCTGGGTTTTTTATGGCTTCAGATACTATATTAAGGTATTTAATACCTTTCCAGTTAACTTCCATAAGTGGTGTAAGGTAGAGTCCAGTTTTATTCAGTTGTGTGTGAATATCCAGTATTCAAAATACCACTTATTGAAGATACTATATTTTTCTTATTAAGTAATCTTGGCTCCTGTGTCAACTATTACTTGAGCATACATGCATTCGCCTATTTCTGGGCTTTTGGTTCTGTTCCACTCATCTGTGCATTTATTTTAATGTTAGTACCAATGTTTTGGTTATTAATATAGTTTGAAATCAGGAAGTGTGATGTCTCCACCATGTGCTTCTTTCTCAAGATCACTTTAGATGTTTAGGGTAATCTGTGATTCCACATAAATTTTAGGATACTCTAATTCTGTAAACACTACCAGTAGAATTTTGATAAGGTTTCCATTAAATATGCAGATAAACATTTTAACATCATTACCTCTTCTGAAGCATGAATTTGGGAATTCTTTTAATTTGTGTCTTTTTCAACTTCTTTCATCAGTGTCTTATGGTTTTTCATCATATAGATTCTTGTTAACTTTATTAATATATATTTTATTATTTTTATTGAAGTATAATTGGCATAAAACATTATTACTTTCAGGTGTACAAGATAACAAGTTTGTGTACATTGTGAAATGAGCACCACAGTAAGTCTAGTTACACTCTGTTACATTAATACAAAGTACATTTTTTCCCTTGTGATGTGAATGTTGAAGATTTATTTTTTAGCCTCTTTCAGATCTGTAATACAATACTATTGACTAGTCACTAACCTGTTTATTACTCACCATGACTTTATGACAGGAAACTTGTACTTTTTTTTATTGAAGCATAGTAAATGAACAATATTATACTGGTTTCAACTATACAACACAGTGATTCAACCATTACATACATTAGTAAATCCTCACCCCAACTACTGTACTTACTGTCAATATCAAAATATGTTGTAGAAGTATTGACTATATTCTGTACACTGTACTCTCACCACCATGACTAATTTATATTTTGATTGAGATTTTGTCTTTTTATCCCCTTTACCCATCCCACCCACTGACGCCAACCCCTCACCCATGGAAACCACCAGGCACTTCTCAGTGTCTATGAGTCTACTGTTGTTTTGTTTATTTTGTTTTCTTTTGCTTTTAGATTTCACTTATAAGTAAAACATTGTATTTGTGTTTCTCCACCTGGCTTATTTCACTTAGCATAGTGCCCTCTAGGTCTATCCCTATTGTCACAAATGGCATAATTCCTTTCTTTGGGTGAATAATATTCCCTGTGTATATGTACCACCTCTTCTTTTTCTATTCATCTATTGGCAGACACTTTGGTTGCTTCCATATCTTGGTTATTGTGAAATAATGTGGCAATAAACATAGGGGGTACATGTATCTTTTTTAATTAGAGATTTTGTTTTCTTTGTGTAAATTTTTAGAATGGAGTTTATTGGTTGTATGGTATTTCTATTTTTTTCTAATATTTGGGGAATGAGAAGAGGGAGGTGGGGGCCAGTGAGAGCATGAGAGGAGAAAAATTCTTACAAGAGTTTCTGTGTTTAATCTTCATTTGAAACTACCAAGTCCTAGAGAATGACCAAAATAAGAATAATTGAGATAATTGCAGGGAACCTTATGGGCTCAATAGCGGGATTAAATGACCATAGTCGTCCCATATGGACTTGGAGAGGAGCTAATTCCCCGAGCAGGGCAGAGTGCTCTCATAGGAGATGGTCTGGGAAAGCACACAGGGCGGGAGCACAGCGTCACTGTGCAGAGCCTGACGGGGAGCAAAGCAATTGCTCATGACACAGAATCTCTGCACACAAATCGGTCATGCACTTTTTTGAAATTATTGTTCTAAGTAACATATTTCCATTAGCGTAATATATAAGCATTGGTCTATCTGCTTAAATAACTTTTACTGTAAAGTATATCTTCTATTTAACAATGAATTGTTCTTAATTATTTTTAACTTGATGGTGATATAAACTGTTAAAATTATTTATTTTAAAGTATTCTATTTAACATGTTTACAAACAAAAATTGATGAATAATTATCAACTTAAATGACATATATTTGTGATTTAATTCACAAGCCAGAATATTTCTTACTCATTTCAGAAGAAACCATTATATGACCATTTATTATTTATTTATTAATTTATTAATTTATTAAAGTATAGTTGATATACAATATTATATACATTTCAAGTGTAAAACATAGTAATTCGAAAGTTACTCATACTATTAAATCCTAATGCCAACTAATGCAGTTACTCCCTATCAACATAAAGAATGTTACAGAATCATTGACTATATTCTTCATTTTGCCCTTCTATCTTCATTTATATTACATGTACATTTCTAATGTGAACACCAGGGAAGATACAAATGATATAGAAGACATCACATCTGCACCCAAAGTATTTGCAATTCATAATTCAAACATTAAAACAAGAGAAAGAGAAACAATGTAATAGGAATTTATAACAAATATTTCTACTGAATTCTATGAATGTTAATGTCACATAGTAAAACATGTCACACTTCAGTCACTTAGAATTCCCAGAAGTCAAAGTGGATTATAAATGTTAGGAGACAGGTAACTTAAAGATCATGGATAGCTATTGATTTGTCAAATTCATACTATTCATTAGATTTTTAAATTAAAATATTGGGGTTTAATATGTGACAAAAAGCTTTTCCAATACCTTTTTTAAGGCCCTTAAAATATCCTTGTCTCTTGAGCTATGAATAAATTGGTCCAGCACAGGAACAATGTTTGAAAAAAAAACACTGGTACAGTGTGTTCCTGAGCAGGCCTATGTGAGAAACCAGGAGTCATGTAGGTGGGACGACATGGCCATAAACCAGGCTTACTACTTGCGGTGGTGGGAGGATGTGCCCAGGCTCTGTTCCTCCCCGTGGGGGAATTCATGTGAGTAAGATGATGGGTAGGAGGTAAAGATGAGTCCAAAAGGAATAAAGAACAGCACAGTGCCTAACACAAGCACTGCAAACCTACAGGAAGAGGTATCCTCACAGGAGAACTTCAGAATGGCTATAACTTCACAGAAGTAACGTTCTGTCTCTTGTAACTACATGTAGATAACTGCGAAGTATATTCACTCTGTTCTAGAGAACATATAACACCCCATCATTTGGCAGACCCTCTTGTTCGTGATGACTGGGTACCTCAGTGGGTGACAGATGGCCACATAGTGATCACAGGCCATGAGAGTCCATGAAGTCAGGAGAATGCACTCTGCTTCTCCCAGCATAAGGAAGAGAAATATCAGGTACCACAGGCTGTATTTGTGATATTTTTATTCCCTGAGTAAAAGTCAATGGCCATGTTGGGACAGAGTTGGAGATGAACAGCAAGTTGATGAGGGACAGGCGGCTGAGAAGGAAGTGTGTGAACATGTAGACGTGGGAATCCACCAGCATATGGCGAATCAGACTGAGCTCCCTGTGACGGCAACAGCACAGATCAGCATGATCACACCGATCAAGATGTCACAATGTTCCCCGTCAGGGAGAGTCCCAGAAGAATAAAATCCATCCCTGATGTCTCACTCCTTCCCTTCATGAATTAAAATCAACTGTTTGACCTGAAGTCAAATAGGTTAGAAAAGCAATAAAGAATTATAATACTATGTGTTAAAACTTTGTTTATAAAGCTTCAAAACTGCTGTATTAAGCCATCATTCCAGTAAACATTAAGGTGTCCTCCAAGCTAATGATGCAAACCATACTGCATCTGTTGCATTCACAACAGGATGGAAACTATAGAGAATATAGTATAAATAATACTTTATAGTCACCACTGTAAAATATTAACTTGATTTATTATATGTGTAACTAACATCTTCATGTACTCAAAATGAGTGTTCTTAATCCATTCTTGATTGTATTTTGAAACAGATGAAGTTTATTTTTTAAAATTTATTTCTTTTGTCTCTTGGACACAAAGATGCAATGCTTCTTCAGTCTCCTTTGAAGTTAGTTGTGGCCATCTGTGTAATGCTGCAGAAAGCAATGTGAGGGGAAGTCTTCCTTTTCTGAGTCAGGCTACTTGGCAAATGTACATAGAAACCTATCACCACATGTTGAAATCAGGTCACTGGCAAGGAAAGACCCCAAATGAGATCATTTCTTAATTAATTAAATATTAATAAAATATTCTTAACAGACATTAAACAACTAAATGTATATTTTAAATAGCAGATAGAGTATACTCATATCTAGAAAAACATGTTACCCTGAAAATGTGTATGTGTGCGCATGCATGTTTAGGTTAAAACTAAAAAAGTTAGTTCCTTCTTCAGTTCCTTTCAATGACGTCATATCTCAGTTTATCTCAAATTTATAATGATTGAAGCTTACTTTATTTTGTCTCCACTATTAATCATTAATTTGCCTCCCACATTCTGGATTTTGCTTGCATACTCAGATATGAAATACCTGGCAGATCTTCTTTATAATAACTGGCCTAAAATATTTAACCATGCTTGACAATGCCTTTCATCTCTTCCTGAGCTGTGTGTGCTTCTCAAAACCACATGCGTTAATTTGCATTTCTTGTGATTAGCAATGCCAGCATTTTTTCATGTGCCTGTTGACCATCTGTATGTCTTTATTTAAAAAAATGCCTATTTGAGACTTTTGCCCCCTTTTTAATTGGGTTCCTTTTTTTGTGGTTGTTGATCATGTGAGTTCTTTATATGTCTTGGATGTTAACTCCCTACGGGCTGTATCACCTATAAGTACGTTCTCCCGTACTGTGGGCTACCTTTTTGATTTGTTGATGCTTTCCTTTGCTGTATAAAAGACTTGTAGTTCAATGTAGTCCCACTAGATTACTTTTGCTTTTGTTTGTGTTGCTGAGGGAAACATGTCGGAGAAAATTACCATGCTTGTGTTTAAGAGATTTTTGCATGTTTCCCTCTCTGAGGTTTACAGTTTCATCTCCTAAATTTAGGTTTTTAATCCATTTTCAGTTTTCTTCTGTGTACGGAGTTAGACAGTAGTCCAGCCTAATTGTATTGCATATACTGTTACATTTTCCCAACACTATAAATTGAAGAGACATGTCTTTTCCCCATTGTATATTCTTGCCTTCTTTGTCATATATAAATTGACCATGAATATTTTCTTTATACATATACAAAATTAATTACAATTATGGTATAGTGATTATATTTTGAAGTGAGATTTATGCTTTCTTTAATAATGACAAATCAGTCTAATTTATTTCTCATTTTTGAGTTTGAATTAACCTAATTTGGCTTCACACCTTTATATTCAGGCACCAGGAATTGGTGTTTTACTGTTAAAAATTTATATAAATGGTAATTACTGTACATGAAGCATAGGCAGGCTATAATTAACTGGTTTGGGGTACAGTGCATGGAAAGGACACTTCACTGCTTGGAGACTCATTTCTGGGCCACCTGCTATCATGGCAACGACACAGCTTTTTCACTGAGTTTGCTAACAAAGGGTCCTTACTGATCCTTGAGCATTTCCCTCAATTCCTCCAACAGATTAACTATCCAATTAACCACAGGTTCCAAGGGGGGAATATAAAGTTAATTTGGAAGCCATGTAACAAGGCTCCATGGATTATCAATTTAGCCAAAGTCATTAGAAGTTTTCTGCCACAATCCCAGAAGCCTGATTTAATGAGCCCCTAAATGCCACACTTCAATTAAGGTCGTAACCTTCTACGCTTGGAGTACATTGTTATCTGTGATTTCTGTCTTGCTGTCTGTTAGTGACCATCCCATCCCCACTGTAGGAGAAAAAAGTGAATCAAATAATTTTAGAATTTATCTGAATTTCAAGGCAGTTGGAAGTCCATTTAACTTGTATTACTGATTTTATTAAACATATATTCAGTAACAGAAGATTCAATAGTCTCTCTCAACACATTTTAGAATGTAAACAGAACTATACATATGTAAGAGATTTATTAACAGGTCTAACATATCCAATAGTGATTAGGAAGGATTAGGTGGCTACTGTCTAAATCAAAAAGGGAGATGCTCTTATCTCAAGTCTCTCTTGTTTCTTTAAAAAAATTTTTATTGAAGTATACTTGATATACAATATTATATTGGTTTCAAGTATACAACACAGTGATTGACAGTTATATGCATTATTGAATGTTCACCCACTTAGTGTAGTTACTATCTGTCAACATAGGAAGATGTTACAAAGTCATTGACTATATTCTCAATGCTGCATTTCGATCCCCATGGCCAATTAATATTATGACTGAGATTTTTGTGCCTCTTTATCCCCTTCACATACCCTACACACCCACCCAGCCCCTCCCCAATAGTAACTGCCAGTCATTTCTCAGTGTCTATGAGTCTACTATTTTGTTCATTTTGTTTTGTTTTTATATTCCACAAATAAGTGAAATAATATGGTATTTGTCTTTCTCCACCTGGCTTATTTCACTTAGCATAATACCCTCTAGGTCCCTCTATATTGTTGCAAATGGCAGGATGTTTTATGGCCGAATAATATTCCACTGTGTGTGTATGAATATATACCACATCATTTTTATCCTTCCATCTATTGATGGACTCTTTGGTTGCTTACATATCTTGCTAAGCCACTAGAGCTAATTTATTTTTAATGCTTAAATTATCCCATATTTGTCTAGTGGATTCCCTTCAAGTTGACTGCTGTTTCCTTTTGACCTGCTTTCATTACGGTCTGATCCATTTTTACTCTCTAAAAAAGAGGTTTTATGGTTATTATGAGCATCTGTTTATCAATTATAGTTGGTGTATCTGGGAATTTCATATAAATACTACACTGGGGAACTCTGGTGCCCACTGGTACTGTTGACATGTCTTCAATGCTTCTGCAACAGAGAGTTAGAAAATACATATTATCTAGAAAGAGAAAAATAAATCATGGTTTTTTCATATTTCTAATTCAAATGGGAATTATATAATTATGCACAAAGTATTTCATTCTATATGTTTAGTATATTTTACCCTTCTCTGAAAATTGTAGTTCTTAATAATATTAGCATAAATATTTATTGCTTTTCCTTACAGTATGTGTCTCAAAATAATATCAACAGTGCTAGTGAAAATAAGGCTATTTAACATAGTTGATATTTCTTAATGATTATTCTGCCCTTAGAATATATTACACTAGTCTGTGTTTAACGATACTGAATTTGTAATATTTACTCTGTGATTATGCCATCAACTTTTCCATCTTAGATAAAATATGAAATGAGGTCAAAAAGTACAGCAATATTATCCAGGTATTATCCCATAAATGAGAGAATATTGAATAGCTTTGCTATATTTCGTTATTCTGATGCTTTTCATTTATCTTTATTTATTTGATCTGTCTCAAATTGCCGACCTTTGGCCTTTGAGGCCTCTCTATAATGTGTTTGTCTTTTATTGCATATACTCTTATTCTTTCCTTATGATTCCCATTCTTTCTTACTTCTTTCGAGATGTTTGCTTTTTTTCAATTATTGACATATTTATCTCAGCACTTACAGTTTTTTTAAAGTATAGTATGCAAATAAAATGCTTTATATTTTCTTCTAGAAATCCCTATCTGTATCACACACATTTGTTAAAAAAATACATTTTTTATTGAAACATGCCATGCACAAAAATGCACACTTTAATGATTACTTTTCATAAAGAAACACATTTACTCAACAAATAATGTACACCTGCCCTTTCAAAGCATAATGTATATCTTCTAATGGTCCAAAATTACCCTTCTCCCTAAAATAGGTGTTTTCATAACTTCCAAAAACGAGAATCATTTTGCTTGTTTTCAAGTTTACATTAATAGAGTGATACCCTATGCATCCCTTTTTCTGTACTCTTCAATTAAAGACTATGTTTTTGGGACTCACCCATATTCTGAGTGTGGCATAAGGTGATAAGACACAAGTTTAATTACACCAACATAGGCAAATCTTATCCATCAGGTAGGATGCATGCAAGAGAGTGGTCCTGTGATATGACAGTGGCATAAATGGGATCTCGTCCTGGTCTAGTATACCAGACCTTCACCCCCCTCCCTGTGGGAGTTACAGATGGGTCGATATATAGGGGTACAGGAGGTACATGCACTGGCCATAAAGATAAAACAAGCCTTCAGTGTAAGATGTTCTTACCTCCCAGATGTTTTGGGTACAATACCATAATCTTTGGGGACCAGTCTGCTGTTACCCAGGAATACACATGAGGCCAGCTTCCAGGCCTTTCCCCCAAGGTGCCAGAAAGGCCAACCATCTCTGGTACATGTGTCAAAATGTCCAGGGCCAGGTCCATTCAACAGAGTCTCCAGGGTTTAGCACAGTTGGGGCTGGCAGCAGGATGTTGCTCTGCTGGCCATATCCTGGCTTCAATAACTCCTTTTTGGTTTGCACACACAGTTGTATAGGAGAGGCAGCAATGTGTGTTAGCATATCCACAGGGCTCAAGGCTCCTTTTCAGGGCTTCTCATTCAAATGCCATAGCACGGTCCTCCCAAGAACTGACCATCCCCATAGACTATTAGTTTCCAACTTCAGG
Organism: Smutsia gigantea; assembly: GCA_032199065.1. Lineage (NCBI taxonomy): Eukaryota > Metazoa > Chordata > Mammalia > Pholidota > Manidae > Smutsia > Smutsia gigantea. Next base: position 24,073 of record JAVSCE010004425.1, read on the forward strand.
CTAGATTTCAATAAACCATTCTATCTCTCTATCATGCTTTCCACAGTAGGGTTATACAGTACATAAAACTTCTACTTTATTCCTAACTGCTGCACTCGTTCTTGTAACCTATGTCCAGGGAAGTGGGCGCCTTGATCACTCTCAATCACCTGTGGCCAGGCATAGGCTGCAAAGAGATGCTCTAGGCCCCTCTTGGTGGTTTGCTGATCTGCACGACGTTCAGGTAAAGCAACCAGTAGGCCAGTAGCTGTGCCCACACAAGTCATGACATATTGGTATCATTCTGATATGGGCAGAGGGCCAATACAGTCTTTCTGCCACCTGAGGAGGCGTATCGGCCCCCTTACTACTGTCCCATGTTGCTGTGGGACTCGGTGTAAGTCACTCTTAGAGCACTCAAGGAACTCCTTCCAGGCTCAGCTGACTTCTTCAAAGGTCAATGGCAGCCCCACTGACAGGCTACAGCCCACATTGTTTTTTGCCCCGCATGCAACAAACTCTGGTGCAGCCATTGGGCCACATCAGAGGCAGGCTTTCCTTCTAGCAGTGCACCTGGGCCAATGTGTCTGCTTCATCATTCCCTGGGGATGCCAAAGGCAAATGGCCAGTCACATGATATACAGTAACAGGCTTAGTCTGAGCAGAGGCCCATAGGTCTTGCTGCAACTCTTGTCCACAAAGGGGCTGGTGACCAACCATCCAGGTGGCATGGTGCCATGTCGGTAGCCACAGGGTCAAGCCCCAATAGACAGCCCAGCTCCCAATGCAGACAACTATGGGGGAAGGCTCCTGGGTAATCATGAGCCATACTGCCCAGGGAAGCCAGTCTACCCATTTCAAAACCTGACATAACAATATTTTCCACCACCATATCCCAGAGACGCAGTCATGTAGGCAGAGGTTCCCACGGCTTCTGCCAAAACCAGATGCTCATGTCCACCTGCTCATCCTGGGTATAGGTGAGAACATGGAGTGCTTCACGACCTGGGGAGGGGGCAGCTTCTCCCTGTGAGGGTCCCACTTTTGTTGCATTTTTATTTTCTTACAACCAGGTGAGCCTTTAATATGGGAGAGGCAGGTGCCTTGGGTGGTGACCTTGGCAAAAGTTTGGCCCTCAGCCCCCCATTCTCTCATCCTCCCCCAATATCTCCCCTACTATCTTGGGGTGAAGGCCCTGCTCTTTCCTCCCCCTCCCCCATGGCCTCCTGCAAGCAGAATTTCCTGATGTCTCCTCCCTTTCTGCTAATGTACCTTCCATGAGCATGACCCATCTTCTCAATAACTGTCTCTGTTTCTGAAGGGCATCCCATAGGTCATTGTCCAGCTCCTCCAAGCAATGCTGATGTGTGTCTCTCTCTTCAATAACCCTTTCAACTATCTAAAGAAATGAACATCCTACAATCCTGGCTGCTATACAGCCACTCAGGGCCTCTGAACAGTCTTCTGTCTCACACAGGGATAATTCCACAGCTTCTGGTGTCTCCATCCTTCCCCAATTCTGGAGAAGGTGCCACTCATCTAGGAGGTACTTCACCCTAGACCAATTTCCCACTAGGGGCTCCCCTAGCAGAAGCCCCATGGATAGGGGGTTCTCAGGTGAAGCTGCACCCTCCACCACTGCAGAGGTAAGGGTGAGTCATCACCCCCACTGCAGCCACCATTGTGGCCTCCCCACCACCCACAGGAGCATCTGTTGCACCCATGAAGACAGACTTCTGGTGCAGAGATCCTGCCTACTGTCCCAGATATAACTCCAGAGGGAAAATATTTTTTCCAGCCTGGGGAAAGTTATCTTTGAAACTGAAAATAGTCAAAGGGGGAAATAAAATTGGAGAAACCTGTTATTTCCTACAAGCAGTCATCCATGTCTGCT
>JAVSCE010004426.1:600000-757053 GCA_032199065.1 Smutsia gigantea
TCCATTCTTCTTGCCTTCCCTGGAAGTCCCTCTGCCCCCCCGGTGTATCCAAATTGCTAATTATGCCTCAGCACTGACTGGTCTTCCCTGCCCCAACATTCTCCGCTTCAATCTCCATCCATCCCATCCCATCCTCACAGTGTTCTTCTATTTTCCAACAGGGTCTAATTCCCACCCCCCTCAACACCCCCATAATTATATTCATAGTCCACAGACCCCTTTAAACTCTTAATTAAAAACTGAAGGCTTTTAAAAAAAATCAATTTCATTTTGCCATACTTACAGTGAATCATACCTATTTTAGGTATATAGTTCTTTTTGACAAATGTGTGCAGCTGTGTTACCACCACTACCATCAAGATATGGAAGATTTGTCAACCCAAATTGTTCCCTCATCCCTGTTGTGGTCAGTTCTCCAATCCTGGCCCTAGGAAACCACCAGTGCATTTTCTGTCACTGCTGGTTAATTAATTGTATCTATGTAAATTAATTTCATTAATGAAATGGAAATAATAACAATCACCTTACTTGTGTCTTGAGAACTCGGTGGGTGTTTCCCAGCAACTCTAATGGTAAAAGAGAGAACCTACCTACCCCATCACCCTCAAGAGCCTAAAATAGCCTCCTATAGGCTGGATTTCTCTGGAAGGTTAAAGTTAACTTTAAGTTCCATTAAAAATAAAAAATTGTATTTTAAATTACTTACTCTCCAGTAAAGGTAATGCTCCTGCAAGAGATCCTATATTGACTCTGTGGTTTGCAGCATGTTCTGACATACTGAGGCTCTCCCCCTGGTGAGGACCTATCTTGGCTTGGGAAGCTATCTGACATGTTCCTCCTGGCTAGCCTGCCACAGAGCTGTCACTTAGGATCCTTGAGCCCTGATTAAGGTCAGTCATGGACAAAGCCTAGCCTAGTGATATAGGGCTCCCCAGCACAGTCCCCGGGGAAGAACATAGTTGAGAAAATGTTAATGTGGCAATATGGATAGAAAGCAGAGAGGGGCCTCATCTGCAAGCCTTACGTGTTTAGGGGCGACTTCTGCATGTGGAAGTATTGGCTCAGCATTTACAGGGTTTATTCAAATATCTCTATTATTACAATTATTTGTAACTGGGCTACAATTACTGAGCTGCTTATACACACAGGTACTGTTCTAGGTCCACTATTGCTTTTTGCATTTAATTCACAAGATGGTTCTGCAATGCAAAAATGCGTATCTTTATTTTGCCGATGAAGAAACTGAGCCCCTCAGGCATATTTAAGTAAGGTACTTAAGCTTCTACAAGTTCCCACAGCAAATAAGTGGTAAAATACATAGCCATGTCAGATCCCAAACCAATCCATCAGCAGCATCTCTGGATTAAAAAATACTTGGCACTTAAAAGGTGAAAGTCTATTGAACTCTCATCTCAGATTTAGTGGTCTTTACATTGTGCAATGAGGTGCTTTTGCCTGGAGTCTTTAATGACTCTGTGTGTGTGTTTGCATGTGTGATACCCTCCCCTCTTCCCCATGCCTCCCCGTCTCCCTCTCCTTCCTTGGTTTAGACCAGGAAAGGCTGATTTTCTCTGGAAGGTCAGATTCTGGGGAGGACAAATACCCTTAATCTTCTGTAAGGAAAGGTCTCAGGAGGGAAATGAGTGATAAACCCCGGGCTGGCTGAGGGCATCAGTCCCGCTGGGCTGCCTGGCCCCCTGCCATGTGGGCTGGAAGGGGTTATGGCTTCCAGTTAGAGTCAGGCGGGGGCATGGAGTTCTCTGACTGGGGAGGCTCTTACTCTGTTGCAGGCAAGTAGCACAGACATAGACAGGGCCTGGCTTCTGTATGATGCAGGGGCGAGGGCACAACATGTCCTTGGTTCTGGGAAAGGATCTGGTTCCAAATGGAAGCTGACCATCTCAGTGCCTCTTGCCTCCCTGGCAGCCCCTCCAATCCCCGTAGAGGGAGGGCGACTTTTCATTTGGAACAATGCTAATGGAGTCATTGGGTCAGTGTCTCCGAGATAAAATCTGTCACTCCCTTCTGCAGCCTCATTAGTTCTACCTCCAGGCTGCAAGGAGACAGGGGAACACTCGAGGATGGGCTGTTTCCTCTCAGGACTGACTCTCAAAATATATATATATGTGCATAGTCTTAAAGGTGTGATGAATTACAGGCCAACCTTGTGTCTTAAAGAGGGTGTCAGTGTTTAAATTCTTTGCATAAATTTTATGGCCCTGAACTTCTGCCCCCAGTCTACTTCTGGATATGCTTTAGTATTGGCATTTAACAGCCGCAAAAACAAGAATGAGCTGCACACAGGGCTGAACTCGGCCCACATAGTTCTAATTGTTCAGTAATTTAAACAGAAGAGTGGTATTATGTTGACTTTGCGATCTAAAATTATGCTAAAGCAGGATTTTGCCAGCTGGATGCTTGGCCTCATTCGGGAACATACTTGGCTGTGTGCAACGGGGACCACTCACTGATCCATGAGGGTAGAGAGAATGAAATTTATTTTTACAAAGGCAGAATTTTCTAGAAATTGGCAAATAATCACTAATTAAGGTACTAGAACTTCAGGATGAGTGGGGACCCTGTGGTTACTACAGTAGTACCATCCATCTGAACTTTCTGAGAGAAAGGAAGCATTTAGGAGTTTAGCTTTCATACCGAGGTGAGAGGCCACCTTCCTGTAACAGCAAAGGTGGGGACCTATATTCTGGACTTCTGCATTTTTTCCTGACATATCTGTGACATCAGCGATACTGATACAGAGTGGCACAGTTCTGCCCCTTCCTGTCCAGGATCCCATGGAGATGTTGACATTTAGGTGCCCTGGTTATGTGGGTTTTTAGTTTTTTGTAGCCACCTGAACTCAAGCGCCTGCCAGGTGTCCTGGCAGCAGGTGAGGACTGTGCTGAGCTGATGAACAAGGGGCCCAGCGGTTTCTTTTCTCTCACACTGACGTGATGGACCATGCAGCTGCACTAGGGCCTCAGGGCCATTGCCCGCCTTCCCTCACAGCCAGAGCTGATTTTTGTCAGGCCTGGGAATCTGGACTCTGTGTTGCCAGATCTTCATGTCTCCTGGATTATAATGTAAATTTTCCCAATATTTAAATATAGGCATCTGACTAAGCAACCAGCAAACCAAACACTGTGCAGGCCAGAGAAAATATCCCTGGGGGCCGGACAGGGCTAGCAGATCCCTGGTTTGGGTGCCCGACCTCTTGGGTCCCCATGACTCTTTCGTGCAGGGTCTCTGCCATCTTTCTATCAGATGAAGGATGTGTCTTGCCACCTCTGGGACAGCACTGTTGGAGGTGGAGGCGGCACCACGCGTGGCATTGGAATTCCTTGAGGTCGGGCCATTTAACCGAAAGACCACGAGCCGATCAGTTCCCCACCCCACAGCCTAGCGTAGCTGCCCCATCAGTGAAATGTGAACAAATGCTGGCCTTGCTCACTTCTGGTGTTCTTGTCAGGATTTAATGCTGAAGGGATATGAAAATACAATGCTCACAGAGCTCTTGAGCACTACAGAGGAAAGCCGCTTGGGCTACTGGTCAGATTCTGGGACTGTGTCCTGATATATAACTCACCAGCTGTGAGATCTAGTCAGGTTGTGTGATCTGGGTTCCACATCTCTCATTTGTGAAGACCAGTTTTTCTTAGGGAACGCAATAGCATGAACAAGAGACGGCCCTGAAGTCCAGTCCCCAGGCTCTGGCAGGTGCTTCCCAGGTGACAGGTTGGGCATGTAATCCTTGCCTCTGTGTGGTCCAGCAGCAGCCTCTCCTGGAGCTTGTTGGGAAGGCAGAGTCTGAGGCCTCCCGCGGGACCTACCGAATCAGCATCTATTCCTGACGTGATTTGTCAGTGCAGTTGAGTTTGAGAAGCTTTGACTCAATCGAGTGCAATTCAAAGTGTGGCCTTGGATGAGCAACATCTTTACCTGGGAGCTTCTAGAAAAGTGATTGTCAGGGGCCCTTCTCAGATCTACTGAATCAGCCATCTGGGCATGTGGGGCCAGGAATCTGTGGTTGAACAGAGCCATCAGGTTAGCCTGAGTCACCACTGATTTATCCCATGAGCTTCAATTACTTCCTCCTCATCTCCAGTGTAATTGTGATAAAATATGTATACTATTAGGGTGGTTTAAAGATGAAAAAAAAAGGTATAGTAGAGTGTAATGTAGTAGAATATAATATGGTGGAATACAATATACTATAATATATGTTATGTGTATAGAAAGAAAATAAAATAATCATATATGATGAGCAGAACTTGATAAATAGTGTGCAATGAAGAGTAGGAAGGAAATTGGAAATGCAGTAAACTGTAAGGGTCTTTATCAGTTATGGTACTTTGGTTTCAAGCCAACAGAAACTAACCTGGCTAACTTAAGCAAAGTCGAATTTATTGGAAGGATATGGAGTAGGTCATAGAATTAAATTTAAAAGGAGAAAATGAGCCTCCGTGCTTGGGAAAGGCAACAATGATGGGAGATCCAGGGATCTGGAATGGTTAGAAAAATGAATAAATGGTCTCTCTGGGGAACTGTGATCTGGATATGACCTCTAGTTGCCCTTGGGCCACTCAAGATCCAAATTCTTCGTAAAGAGACTGCCTGGCATGCTTGGGTCACCTGGAAGACAAGGCACTTGAACTACTACCTGCAGTAAGGATAGAGGAGTTTCTCAAATGAACACATTATTACTAAAAAATATGGGAATGGGAACTGGGCAATCAAATCAACAGATGCCCATTACAGATATTCCTAGCTTTAATGCTCTGAGTTGTCCATTCGGCATGAACTTTGGACCTGGCACAGTGATAAGACATCCTGCAGCAGCAAGCTGGAAGGCAGGTGCTAGCTCTCCCAGGAAACCTCCTGGCTGCTCCCTTCCACCCTTCAGCTCTAGGACTCTGCGTTCTATCCAGACTCGAGTAGTTTTGGGTGATTGAGGAGTGGGTGAACCACTTGAACTAAAGCATACCTTCGTGCACACAGCTGTTGCTTACGGGCATCCCTGCCCAGGGTAAAGCTGAAGTTTCCCTGAAGAGGCAGTACACTCCACTCCTCCCCTAAGAAGCCACGAAGAGACAGCAAAGCACAGGAGAATGACACATCGGACATCTTTTTCTTTTCCCTACAATTTTATAAATGATGATTTATATAGACATGCTCATGTCTGAAATTTGCCATATTGGCTCCATGCACTGTTTGTTTTTATGAATATTTTGTTCATGTGGGACAAGTGGCTGTGTGTGGCTTGAGCTCTAGCTCTATTTTTTTTTTCTCCTTTTGATGCTACCAGTTAATCACAGAAATGACCCTTCTGTGTATGTGGGTTTCCCCTGGCGTCTGTCTGTGCCATGGTAACAGTGGCTGGTAATGGTTTGTCTGTGCAGGGAAATTGGCATGAAGGCTGGTTTATTTAATGTACATGGAGGGCAGAAGATTTCCAGAGCCTTTTAAAATGATTGTGCTGATACCTTGAGTATAATCTGGTGCCTCATAACATTCACAAATCGAAGCACAGAGACCTGGAGAGGTGGGGAGCTGACTCGTCCTAACGTGAGCCATTGACTCATCTTTTCACATCTCCAGGGTGACTGGGCATTTCTTTCACCTCACCTCACAGTGGAGACATCAGTGATTACAGCACACAGTTGCATTTGAGGTAGTCAGTACACCAAGGCCATGATAGCCAACACCAATTCAAAAAACTAACTGGTTTTAGATCTGAAATCATATGGAGTTCTGGAGCTCAGTACTGAAGGTGGGTTTACATCTGCAGGAGAAAGAAGGCTTGTGAAGTGCTCTGTTGAGAACTGATATGATGGTGTCTCCTCTTATGAAAGAGTTTTCATTCTAAACTCCTTGTGGAAGTTAGAAATTGCATGCAATTAAGATTGCCTTTGAAAAATCTCTTAAATTTCAAATTAAGTTCAGTATCTATGGAAATTTCAAATTAAGTTCAGTATCTATGGAAATTTCAAATTAAGTTCAGTATCTATGGTTTTGTATGTACTTATGCAGCAATATAATATATAATAAAATATGTAATATATAATATACGATATGAAATATATTTGGATAACATGCATATAATATGCAGTATATGTTATACTTAATATTTTATATAATTACTATGTAACAAGTATATAACATAATAGATTAATATACTTACATATTATATTAGTAACTACATGTACTTATAAATATAAATAGTAAATATATAATGTGAGTACATATAAATCATGCATATAAATAGGCATACTGATATTTATTATATATTCATAATACATGTTTATATTTATATTTATGAACTGTACAAGTGTGTAGATTTATATACCTGTATATGTAACATCTATAGTTGATACATGTTCAAAATTATTTTTTATAGAATCTTGATTATATAGGCAAATACACCTATATTTGAAAACCCAAGAGTTAGGGCACATATGATTAATTTCTCTCTACCTCAAGGACTTGCTCTAGAGTCAAAAGTACCGTCTGTTGGCTCTATTTGAATTTCTTCATTTTCTTCCTGCATAAAGGTATACTCTGAGTTCAGCATTTGGTATTCTGCCAGCTTTTCTGCCCAAATGCTATGAATTAAAGCTGTGCTTAAATATAAAGCATGGGTCATATTTGATGTCTGGTTGTCTACTAATCTTAGTGTTGGACCTGGGTAATTTGGGAGCATAAGAAGTCAAAGAAAATTGCTGGTCTGCAAGAAATGCCTTCAGGAATGGCAATTGTTTACTGTCCATTCAAAGCAAAACAGTATTCCTGGCAAATGGATTATATTTTAAATCCTCATAACTTATTTACTCTTATTTTAACCATAATAAAAATTGTAGCCTATCAATTATACATGAAACTGAATGCTAGAAGACATAGGAGAAACATGCTGGCACTCATTTCCTTTTAGTCCAGTCACCTCAAATTATAAACAAGTTCTATATTTACATCCCTCTGCAAAAATGCATATGTACATTACATATGTCACACATTATGTAAATCAGTAGTTATCATTGCTTCACACACTATTTTCCTACAGGATCCAGTCGGTTTTCATAAACAACTGTTTCTCAAAAATGATGTTTAGAATTTCTCTCTTTGAGTATATTACATGCCTTCTCTTTTCATTGTAGTTATGAAGCAAATGTGGCCACCTTACAAATTTAATTTCTTCCCATCCTTCTTGCAGAATATGATACAATGAGGGTATTTTCTGATTTGTTGGGGTTTTTTTTGCTCTAATTTGTTCTGGACTGACTATAAACAACTGAAATAGGGTTTTGAATGTGGTTCTTGGAATACATGTCATTATATTAAATTCATACCTTGCATTTGGTCATTGAAAAAGTAAACCTTTGGGGGAAAAAAAAAAAGGCCAGATCAGGAAATGGAGAAAAACAAGTTGTATTTTGAATGAAATTTTCCACTTGGTTCCCCCTGCAGCCTGCCTACAGTGTATTCTAGGGGACTCTGCCGACACTAGGTGCCTTCCAGAGATCCCAAATATGCAAATATACCTTCCATTATGACAGGACTCTCTTGTCGTTTCAGGTTGTTCAGAATGACAGGACTAAAACAGCAAACAAGAGTTTTGTGTGGAATAAGAGTAGAGTTCATCATGGCTATTAAAAATTCTAATGACATGAAAGCCAATTATTGTGACTTCGGGTGCTTATTCTGAATGCACTTAGATACGTGACAGCTGAGGTAAACATTTCAGCCCCAGACAGCTCCATTAATTAATTCCTGCTCAGGATTCTGAAGCTTGCTTAGATGCTTTGAGAGCCATGTAGAATACTTATAAGTTATATATTCTAGACAAGTCCAGACAGGCAAACTAGGTACTTAATAATATTTTTTTTCATGAATTTGTTTGACATTTATTTATTAGAGTAAAGCTTATATTTAAAAATATTTCACCCTGTATTCCATTTTCCCCTATAGAGAAGCTTATATAGAAAAATCTATGGCAATTTAAAAAGAAAAAAATAGTGTCTGAAGAGGGCAGCCTTTCCACAATTTCTCAGAATTTACTTCACTTAAATGCACATTGCTTTGGGAAGTTAATTTTTGTGTGTGTCTGTGGTTTAATGATTGTGAATGGTTTTATGTGTGCTGGCCTTAAAACTTATTCCCTTAAAATTAGGCTCAGTTCTCTACCTCACCTCCCTCCTCCCATAGTTTTTAAAAAGTTTCAAATAATAGAGATGGCAACAAAATGCTTCTAAATAAATGGCTGTCTTTGGAAGAATTAACTTCACCCCCAGTGTATTCATGAGCATTTTAATGGGATGCAGCTACTTATGTCTATGTCAAGTTTTAAGCTTTATAATCAAGTTCTTTATTTTAAGAATAATGAAATCTTTAGTTTCCTCAGGTAGGGAGCTGGGGAAGTGCATTTTTCTATTTTTCTATGGCTTTTATGCCCATGAGAAACATCAGGCACATGACAACTTTCCAAAAGAGTCATAGATGTGTTTTCTCCGGCATACTCCATTCAGTCACAGAGTGAAGACTTCAGAAGTTTCCCACTTGTAAACACATCTTGGAAAGTGTGGGTGCCAAGGGTGTTTTGTACATGGAAGTTGGCATGGAGGGCCATCCTGACCCACTGTGACAGCTGTGAGCACACTGTTCTCGCTCCCCCCAGTCAAATGGCAGAGCAGAGCTGTGTCATCAGTGCCCATGGTTGGGAGGCTTGTTGCAGCTGAGGGGCATCTGATGCTGCTTTCATGGAGGGTCACTTTGTCCTCCCACTCTGTTTCATGATGAAGATTCAGAGATGGGAGGAAATCCCAGGATAAGAATGGGGACCTGACTTCCAGGAAGATGGCGGCGTGAGCAGGGCGGTGGAAATCTCCTCCCCAAACCAAATATATTTATGAAAATACAGCAAATACAACTATTCCTAAAAGAGAGACCAGAGGATATAGGACGACACCAGCCTGCAGCTACACATGAGAGGACTTGGCACCCCGTGAGGCAGGTAAGATATGGAGCCGTGACCCAGCGGCACCCAAGAACTCCCCCACCCCAGCGCACCGGCGGGAGGAGAGGATTCAGAGCCGGGAGGGAGTGGAAGAACAGGCCTGCGAAATAAACAGTCCTGGTGATCTGCGCCAGAGGCGCTGACACACATCGCGCGGTGTAGCAGAGATTGGAGAGACAGAGGTGCAGATTCCAAGATGGCAGGTCCACCCAGCCAGTTCCCTGGGACAAAAGAAAACCGTGTGCTTTTTTAGGGTTCTTAAAGAGACAGGGGCCCAACAGAGGAGCAGGATCGTCCCAGCGCATTCAGCCAAGCAGGCTGGGAGTCCTGGGGAATTTTGGTCCCCTTGGACTGTGGCTGGGAAAAGCAGTCGCACGGAGACTTTCCACAGAAATCAGCAGCTTCCCATTTGTTCCTCCCCAGCCAGAGTCACAAAGAGCCCGGCGGAGCGGCCTGCCTGCAGAATAGGGGAGCAGCAGCGCCTTCTACAGGATCCTTACAGAAACTACACATGGCAGGCGTTTTTTTTTCTCTATTTTCCCTTTCTTCTTTTTTTCATTTTCTGACCACTTCTATCACTATGAAAAGACAGAGAAATATGGTATAAACAAAACTTACCCAGGAAACCCCAGACCAGACTACCCCTGAGACAGAGTCTGAAGGGATGGACATGCACAATCTTCCTGAAAAAGAATTCAGAATAAAAGTCATAACCATACTGATGGATCTATAGAGAAATGTGCAAGAGATAAGGGAGGAAATGAGGGAAGTGAGGAAAGACAATGCAGAGATGAGACAAGCAATCGACAGGCTTAGCAGCAGACTGGACGGGATGCAAGAGACTGTTAATGGAATAGAAATCAGAGGACAGAAATACAGAGAAGCTGAGGCAAAGAGAGATAAAGGGATCTCTAGGAATGAAAGAATTTTTAAGAGAACTGTGTGACCAATACAAATGGAACAATATTCGCATTATAGGAATACTAGAGGAAGAAGAGAGAGAAAGAGGGATAGAAGGTGTCTTTGAAGAAATAATTGCTGAAAACTTCCCCAAGCTGAGGAAGGAGATAGTCTCTCAGACCATGGAAGCCCACAGATCTCCCAACACAAGGGACCCAAGGAAGACAACACCAAGACACATAATAATTAAAATGGCAAAGATCAAAGATAAGCACAGAGTATTAAAGGCAGCTAGAGAGAGAAGAAATATCACCTACAAAGGAAAATTCATCAGACTATCATCAGACTACTCAACAGAAACATTACAGGCCAGAAGAGAAAGGCATGATATATTAAATGTAATGAAACAGAAGGGCCTCGAACCAAGAATATTGTATCCAGCACAATTATCATTTAAACTGTAGGGAGGGATTAAACAATTTCCAGACAAGCGAAAACTGAGGGAATTTGCCTCCCGTAAACCACCTCTTCAGGATATCTTAAAGGGACTGCTCTAGATGGAAGCAGTCCTAAGGCTAAAAAGAGGTCACCAGAGAAAATAAAATCATAGCAAAGAAAGCAGATCATCCAAATACTAACTAAAGGCAAAGAATAAAACACCTAGTATATAAAGAATGGAGGAGGAAGAATAAGAAGGGAGAGAAATAAAGAATCATCAGACTGTGTTTACAATAACTTAACAAGAAAGTTAAGTTAGACTGTTAGATAGTAGAGAAGCAACCCTTGAACTTTTGGTAACCATGAATCTAAAGCCAGCAATGGCAAAAGTACATATCTATCAATAATCACCCTAAATGTAAATGGACTGAATGCACCAATCAAAAGACACAGAGTTACTGAATGGATAAAAAAGCAAGACCCATCTATATGCTGCTTAGAGGAGACTCACCTCAAACCTAAAGATAAACACAGACTAAAGGTGAAAGGATGAAAAAAGATACTTCATGCAAACAACAAGGAGAAAAAAGCAGGTGTTGCAGTACTTGTATCAGACAAAATAGACTTCAAAATAAAGAAAGTACAAGAGATAAAGAAGGACATTACATAATGATAAAGGGGTCAGTCCAACAAGAGGATATAACCATTTTAAATATATATACACCCAACACAGGAGCGCCAGCATATGTGAAACAAATACTAACAGAACTAAAGGAGGAAATAGAAAGCAATGCAGTCATTTTAGGAGACTTCAACACAACACTCACTCCAAAGGACAGATCAACCAGACAGAAAATAAGTAAGACACAGAGGCACTGAACAACACACTAGAACAGATGGACCTAACAGACATCTACAGAACTCTACACCCAAAAGCAACAGGATACACATTCTTCTCAAGTGCACATGGAACATTTTCCGGACTAGACCACATACTAGGCCACAAAAAGAACCTCATTAAATTAAAAAATATTGAAATCCTACCAACACCTTGTCAGATCACAAAGGTATAAAACTAGAAATAAATTGTAGAAAGAAAACAAAAAGGCTCACAAATACTTGGAGACTTAACAACATTCTCCTAATTAATCAATGAGTTAACGACCAAATCAAAACAGAAATCAAAGAATATATGGAGACTAATGACAACAACAACACAAAGCCACAACTTCTGTGGGACGCAGCAAAGGCAGTTCTAAGAGGAAAGTATATTGCAATCCAGGCCTATTTAAAGAAGGAAGAACATTCCCAAATGAATAGTCTAAAGACACAATTACTGAAATTGGAAAAAGAAGAACAAATGAGGCCCAAAGTCACCAGAAGGAGGGAAATAATGAAGATCAGAGAGGAAATAAATAAAATTGAGAAGAATAAAACAATAGAAAAAATCAATGAAACCAAGAGCTGGTTCTTTGAAAAAATAAACAGAATAGATCAACCCCTAGCCAGATTCATTAAGAGAAAAAGAGAACCTACACATATAAACAGAATCAGAAATGAGAAAGGAAAAATAACGACAGACTCCACAGAAATACAAAGAATCATAAGAGAATATTATGAGAATCTATACGCTAACAAGCTAGAAAACCTAGAAGAAATGGACAACTTCTTAGAAAAATACAACCTTCCAAGACTGACCAAGCAAGAAACAGAAAAACGAAACAGAACAATCACCAGCAATGAAATTGAATCAGTAATCAAAAAACTACCCAAGAACAAAACCCCAGACCAGATGGATTCACCTCTGAATTCTACGAGACATATAGAGAAGAAATAACACCCATTCTCCTTAAAGTTTTCCAAAAAATAGAAGAGGAAGGAATACTTCCAAACTCATTCTATGAAGCCAGCATCACTCTAATACCAAAACCAGGCAAAGACTTCACCAAAAAGAAAATAACAGACCAATATCCCTGATGAATGTAGATGCAAAAATACTGAACAAAATATTAGCAAACTGAATTCAAAAATACATCAAGAGGATCATACACCATGATCAAGTGGGATTCATCCCAGGGATGCAAGGATGGTACAACATTCGAAAATCCATCAACATCATCCACCACATCAACAAAAAGAAGAACAAAAACCACATGATAATCTCCATAGATGCTGAAAAAGCATCTGACAAAATTCAGCACGCATTCATGATTAAAACTCTCAACAAAATGGGTATAGAGGGCAAGTAACTCAACATCATAAAGGCCATATATGACAAACCCACAGCTAACATCATACTTAACAACGAGACGCTGAAAGCTTTTTATCTAAGATTGGGAACAAGACAGGGATGCCTACTCTGTCCACTGTTATTCAACGTAGTACTGGAGGTCCTAGCCACGGCAATCAGACAAAACAAAGACATACAAGACATCCAGATTGGTGAAGAAGAAGTCAAATTGTCACTATTTGCAGATGACATGATACTGTACATAAAAACCCTAAAGACTCCACTCCAAAACTACTAGAACTAATATCTGAATTCAGCAAAGTTGCAGGATACAAAAATAACACACGGAAATCTGTTGCTTTGTTATACACTAACGATGAACTAACAGAAAGAGAAATCAGAAAAACAATTCCATTCACAATTGCATCAAAAAGAATAAAATACCTAGGAATAAACCTAACGAAGGAAGTGAAAGACCTGTACTCTGAAAACTACAAGACACTCCTAAGAGAAATTAAAGAGGACACTAACAAATGGAAATGCATCCCATGCTCTTGGCTAGGAAGAATAAATATTGTCAAAATGGCTATACTACCTAAAGCAATCTACAGATTCAATGCAATCCCTATCAAACTACCAACAGCCTTCTTCAATGAACTGGAACAAATAATTCTAAAATTCATATGGAACCACAAAAGACCCCGAATAGCCAAAGCAATCATGAGAAGGAGGAATAAAACAGGGGGAATTATGCTCCCTGACTTCAAGCTCTACTACAAAGCCACAGTAATCAAGACAATTTGGTATTGGCACAAAAACAGAACCACAGACCAGTGGAACAGAATAGAAAATCCAAACATTAACCCAAACATATACAGTCAATTAATATTTGATAAAGGAGCCTTGGATATACAATGGGGAGATGATAACCTCTTCAGCAGCTGGTGTTGGAAAAACTGGACAGCTACATGTAGGAGAATGAAACTGGACTGCTATCTAGCCCCATACACAAAATAAACTCAAAATGGATCAAAGACCTGAATGTAAGTCATGAAACCATAAAACTCTTAGAAAAAAACATAGGGAAAAATCTCTTGGACATAAACATGAGCAACTTCTTCATGAACATCTCCTCGGGCAAGGGAAACAAAAGGAAAAATGAACAAGTGGGACTATATCAAGCTGAAAAGCTTCTGTACAGCAAAGGACACCATCAGTAGAACAAAAATACATCCTACAGTATGGGAGAATATATTCATAAATGACATATCCAATAAGGGGTTGATATCCAAAATATGTAAAGAACTCATGCACCTCAACAAACAAAAAGTAAATCATCCAATTAAGAAATGGGCAGAGGACATGAATAGACACTGCTCCATAGAAGAAATTCAGATGGCCAACAGGCACATGAAAAGATGCTCCACATCGCTAATCATCAGAGAAATGCAAATTAAAACCACAATGAGATATCACCTCACACCAGTAAGGATGGACAACATCCAAAACACAAACAACAACAAATGTTGGTGAGGATGTGGAGAAAGGGGAATCCTCCTACACTGCTGGTGGGACTGCAAATTAATTTAACCATTGTGGAAAGCAGTATGTAGGTTCCTCAAATAACTCAAAATAGAAATACCATTTGACCCAGGAAATCCACTCCTAGGAATTTACCCTAAGACTGCAGCAGCCCAGTTTGAAAAAGACATATGCACCCCTATGTTTATTGCAGCACTATTTACAATAGCCAAGAAATGGAGGCAACCTAAGTGTCCATCAGTAGATGAATGGATAAAGAAGAGGTGGTACATATACACAGTGGAATATTATTCAGTCATAAGAAGAAAACAAATCCTACCATTTGCAACAACACGGATGGAGCTGGAGGGTATTATGCTCAATGAAATAAGCCAAGTGGAAAAAAACAAATATGAAATGATCTCACTCATATGTTGAGTATAAGAACAAAGAAAAAAACTGAAGGGACAAAACAGCAGCAGACTCACAGAACCCAAGAACGGACTATTAGTCACCAAAGGGAAAGGAACTGAGGAGGATGGGTGGGGAGGGAGGGACTAGGGCAAAAAAGGGGCATTACGATTAGCAGACGTAATGTTGGGGGGGCGCGGGAGGGCTGTACAACTCAGAGAAGGCAAGTAATGATTCTATAGCATCTCACTATGCTGATGGACAGTGATTGTAATGAGGTTGGTGGGGAGGACCTGATGAAGGGGGTAGTTTAATCATAATGATCATAATGTTGCACATGTAATTGTAGGTTAATGATACCAAAATAAATTTTATATAAAAAATAATAATAATGGGGACCTATGCAGGGGACATGTGTTTAAGGGAAGACTTCTGGGAGTTACAGGTCTCTGTGTGATGAAATAAAGTCTGGGAGATGGAAAGAAGGAGCTGCCTATGTGATGGGGGGTTGCTTAAAGTAATCCTAAAATTCAATAACCACTGCCCTGCTCAGGCTTTAAGAAGTTGAAGCTTGGGAAAGCCTGTGGATTACCACTTGTGGTAGTATCTAAGTTCTGGACACTTTGCGGAAAAATGTCTGGGCTGGAATTCCAGGTTAGGGGAGCCCCATTAGGAACACTAGGTTCTAGCCAGCTTGTGAACAAATCCTTGCCACTTAACATTGTCCACTCTGTGCATCATGAGTATGAATAGGCTTTGAAAACATATAAAGTAATATATGACTATTGATAGACTCATATTTTTACAGAAAGTTTGCCTTTAGTTTAACCTCCTCAATTTTTAGATGAAGAGAGGTGCCTTGGTTAATGCCACATCATTTGTATCAGATCCAGGAGGAAAAGCACATCCCCACTTTCCAGATTTCTTTTGATACACCTTATGTGGCAGGTGGCCTCCAATGAGCCTTGTCTCCTGGTATTCACACCCCAGTGTGGTCCCCTCCCACACTGTACCAGGACTGGTCTGTTTGGCCAGTAATCACTGGTAATCATAGGCTGCTAATGAGGGAATTCAAGGTTTCTTCTGTTTAAAAGAACTCTGACAATCCCTGACACCACTGTGTGTTTTATACATTTCAGAGACACTGCCAGGAAAATTTCAATTTGCTATTTTGGCCAATGAAGTCAACTTGAAGTTTTAAGTTCTAGATATGCTTAGCACCTTAATGTTTTCTGGCCTTAATAACCTAATCCATAATTTCCTAACACTGTGGTTTTCCTACTGCAAGTTCCAAAAAGAGCAACCACTTCTGGTGCAGGTGCGGGGATGTGGGGGCACAGGAAAAGGTGGCAAACAGCCAGTCAATCAGTTCTCCAAAAAACAAGCCAACAAACACAAAATCCAAATACTTTTGAAATTTCCTATATCTTTGGGGCCATCCTATGTGTGAAAGTCAAGGTATTGTTTAAAGAATTCATTGGCACTCCAAGTCCCAAGCCAGTTCTCTAAGGCATTCACTCTGGCTCATACACACCATAATTTAGGGAATTCATTAATTCCTCAGGGAGGTTCTGTGGAAGACAAGATCCCTGAGATGTTAATAAATATTCAGGAGGAAAACAAGTTGGGAGAGAGAAAAAGGAAGGGGAAAGGTGGGGGGGGGGCGGTGGGGGGCAGAAGGGAAATAAGTAAATAGGTTCTTCAGACCCATAATGTTGGGAAACTGGGTTGAACAAATGGGTCTGTGGATAGGTCTTTGGAGCCGAAATTCTCAGTGCCTTTTATATGCCAAAATGTTCAGTGATTCTTGGTGAGGTCAGACCAGTGTCCTCTGGGTTAACATTCCTGCTTTCCTGGTACTTAAACATTCCAGTGAAGGGCAAGGACAGTATGCAAACTCTCACCCGTGGACCAAGTCTGACCAAATTGTCTTTGCCAATGAAGCTTTGTTGTCACACAGCCACATCCATTCATTCAGCTATCATCTGTGGCTGCTTTCATGCTACAGTGGCAGAGTTGAGTCGTTGTGAAAGAGACTGTGTGGCCCACAATGCCTAAAATATTTATTATATGGTCCCTTATAGAAAAAAATCTAACTCCTGTGATATGTAGCATTTCCCACAATTGACCAAAGGGCCATTTTTGAGGAGGTCATCTTGTGGGTCCAGTTTCTGTGTGCCAGACTGGGGCACACTGAGTCAGCTGGAGCCTTCCTCAGGGGTGTGAGGGGGCCTCCCCTCCCCGTAGTACGTGGAAGGCAGTTCCCTACGTTAGCCTGTCACACAGCTGCTAGAGGAGGATTTCTGTTCCCGGGACATGGAGTGCCCAATCGAGCCCAGTAGCTAAAGTGAATCAGTTCTTTTTTGTAAGATACAGAAGATTAAGTTGAGTTATAGAGAAAGCTGCACAATTAACAGGGAGCTTATCATTTATTTACTGAGCATCCCGTTTGCTGTTTTTAGTCTTGTGCAGGAAGGGAGCCAGAGGTTACCTTCTGCTCCTGTCTTCAGCGAGTCAACAGTTCTGTGTCTCCTTGAAGAAAGTGACGGCAAGACGTGTTCAAACAACAATGTGAAAATTCAGGGACTTAATTTTTAAAAGAGCCCTCAAGGAGGAAAAACCCTGAAACTTTTTTTTTCCTAATTCAGAGAATGATGTCTTCCTCTCCCTTAGGTGTGATTCACAGGCTATGCTGTGCTTTCTAAAGACTTCTACTTGCATCATGATGAAAGAGGAATAATTTCTGAGCTAATAAAGTGAATTAGTTATTTATTGCTATGTAATAAGTCACTCCCAAATTTATCAGCTTAAATGGCAAATACTATTTTGCACAGTTTCTCAGGGTGGGGAATATGTGAACAGATCGGCTGGGGGTTCTGGGTCAAGGTCTCTCCTAAAGTTACAGTTAAGCTGTTCAGCACAGCTACAGTCTGGAGACTAGACTAGTGCTAATGGTTCAGCTTTCTTGCTCACTCACGTGGCTGTTTGCAAGAGGTTTCAATTCCTCATCATGTGGGACTCTTCATAGCATGGTTCATGACATGGTTCTCCTGTGACATTGCTTGGATCTAAGCAATCTAGGAGTGAGAGAGCATGCCCCAGGGTATAAGCCTAATCTGCAAAGTGACATCATTATTTTTATTGTATCCTATTGGTCAAATAGACCAACCCTGCTGCAGTGTGGGGAGGACATCAAAATGGTGTAAATGTCAGGCAGCAGGGGTTGTGGGAGGCCACCTTGGAGCCTGGAGACCACACTCTGGTATTTAAAGCAGCATCTGCTGGTGAAGCAACCTCTTATGCCCTCACTGCTTGCCGCTGGTCTAGGACACTCTGAGTCCAAGGCCTGGGAATTGAGTCTAAAATCAACTCTGCTCAGGTGAAACCATGGCTAGCCTACAGAGCCCCTTTTTTTGTGACTGAGAGTAAGGTACCCTCCCAAAGATATTTTACATCCACCTGTTGGAAAATTGTCTTAATACACCAATCTCATTACAACATGACACCTTACTACTTCTGCTGGAAAAGTGTTGTAACATACCAATGTGCGCTTACTTTTGTGCTGTGACTAGTCCCTTCATGCAGTGCACAATCTGTGTAGCCTGCATATGTGGTGGACAGAGCAACAGTCCTTCTTGCAGTCAGGCTATGTAGTGTAATCTCCTGCACTGGACCCTAAACCCTTAGAGGGTAGGACTTGAGTCCCTCCCTTACATTCCTCCCTTCCTTCCACTCATACTACTGAGACACTGCCATGTGTATGATAGTCAAAGTGATGGTTAAAAACAAAACATGGTAAAATCACAAGAACCCTGCTTTCCTGGTGCTTACAGTCTAGTGAGGGGCTTGACCAATGTTCAACAAAACACATATGTGTACAAGATAATTTCTGAGAGTGACAGGAGCTGTGAAGAAATGACAATAGGGTAATGGGATAAAGGGTGACCATGGGTGGCCTTGCGTGTGCTTCTTTGGGGCATGGTGGGAGAGAAAGGAGAGGAAGAAGCCCCCTGAGGAGAATCTCCTCCATCTTTATAACCCCTGTTGCTAGCAGAGGGCTTTGCATGCCCAGGTGTGCAAGGAAACACAAGGGCCAAAGGACTAGGCAACAGAAACCCTGGGAGCCCCACTTTGATTTTAGTAAATATGTATGGTATTCATTCCCTGAGGAAGATGGAGTCTGTATTATTCAACATCTGCTGTTTGTAAACAAAGCACAAAGACTTGGTTACATCTCCTTAAACAAGACTCATTTATTTCTCCTTCATCCCTGGAAAATAAATAAAACCAAGAGGCAAAGCCTATTGAATAGAGTTACTAAATCAACCTTCGGTGCTTAATTGCATTGAGATTTTCTTCCTCTTATTTTTTGCAGTGAGGCTAGCTTCAGCTTACTTTATTTTTAATTTTGTAAGGGAATGAGGACACAAGGAGTAACTCACCCAATTTCAGATTTCACAACTTCGGAGGGAGGAGCATGGAGATTTTGGAGATGGCCTGGAGGAGGGCGGTGAGACAGCAGAAAGGATGGAAACTAGGGCACACAGAGAAAGGTTAAGTACAGCCGGTTGATTTAATAGAGAAAAGAACACCAAAGATTGCTTAGCATTAAGAAGAGAAAGAGGATATGTGAGCTGCTTGTCATATACCCTAATGATGTGGGCTTTTATTGAAACTGGAAGGTTTAGGTCAGCTTTTAGGTGCCATTCCTTACCCAACTGTTAGGATTCTCTGTAGCATTATGAATGTGATAGAACTACTTGACCTAGCTAGTTTGGCCCAGAGTTCTGGGATTCCATAATTGAGCTCAATAATTTCTTCTTAAAATGAGGGCAATTTGTCTGTGGCTGTGTTTATACAGGTTAGGGAGGACAGATACTGTTCCTTATGCATCTCATTGACATGAACAGTACAGGCCCTCAGTAAATGCTGAATCCATGTGGCAACACATATTGGAGTATGTGTCCGCGAATATCACACCTATACTGAGGAAATCATGCTGCTCTTTCAATAGCAAAATTATTAAAGAGGCTCTAGAACTTCACCCCACACTCTTTTTTTTTCTCTTATTAATTTCCTTTCCTTCACTTGCATGGTATGCATATGTACTTGTGATTTTTTTGGTGGCTACTTATTAAGGTGTGCGTGGGTAGAAAACTTACACTTTTACTTTACAAAGTTTCTTGCCCAGAAAGAAGGGTTTTTGAGTCCACTCTCCATACCTTCCTTGCTTATTAAAAACATTACTGTTGTCTGGGTTATTTGCTTTCTTCGGTCTTGTGTCTTGCATGATTCATCTCATTAGGGTTGGAAGCATGATTTTCTATCTGAAATTAATGTCTGAAGAGTGATGTCTTTCATCCAGAGTTCAGCCTGTCTGAATAACCCATATTGGTTCCTGTATCATATTTGTCAATAGTTTTTGTGCTAAGATGTTAGATGCAGATGTCTAATTGGCACCTTCCAACTCCATTTATTGGTTTTTCATTTTTCCTTCTTCAAATATGCTCAAGGCTTAATGCAGGAAAATCTCCAGCTACTGAAAAATGTACATGTTCCTGAAGTTCCTTGTCTTGTGATGATGGGCAATTAGTCTTGGAGGAAGCTGGCCAAGCCAAGGGCAGTTGCGAGACAGAGGACGGCAGCTGGCTGGCTGGCTGGCAGTCTCGCTGCAGCATCTGGCAGCTTTCCTCGGTTATGAGCCGCCATTGAATTTGTTCTGTCTTCCAGGTTTTTGCATAGCACTTTTCCCCCTCTGTTTAACAGAACACTCTGTGAAGAAGGAGGCCTCATAGTAGCACTCGGCATGCTTCTCACTAATATTCTATGCTCACCTCCCCCTAAACTCCCTTCTCAATGATGTAAGTAACCTGGATTTCTGCACACCTCATAGCCTGGGGAAGGAAGGGAGAGAAAGAAGCTGTATAGTGGGATTAAGTATTTTTGTCTCAATTTTCTTTGACTTTAGCTTCTCGCTGCTTTTGTAGATCACCCAGTTCTTTTAAAGTCACCTGACAGTATTTCCAAAATGTTTCATGCAGTATAACATGCACCCATTAACCAATGTCTGGGGGCTGTCTGCCATTTACTTTAGCTACCAATATTTTCTGTGAATCCATACTGAGGAATTCTCTGTCCTAGTATCTTAAAGTCTGAGCCAGTGGTGCTATACTTTCCAAGATATTAGCAGCAACTGGTACTCTGGAATTCTACCAGGTTTTATTGTATTTGCCCTAAAAAATGTAAATTCATTGTCTGTGTCTCCTATCGAAGCAGTTTCTTATACTTGCCAAAGTTGAATAAAGTTTATTGAAACTATTAATTAATTTGATGTGTCCTGACCATTACTATATTCCAGGCATAGGCATGCCTGGTCTCATAAGTAAATAAGATCCAGACCCCACTCGCTCCCCTCTTCCCCTATAACTGTGTATTGGGCGATCCATAAGCAGAAGCTACATTCAGAAGGCAATTGCAAGACAGTGTGATGAGAACGTTGATAGGGGATAAGCCTTATTTTATTGGAACATATCAGAAGGGCAGCAGCCCATCTTTGGTATTCAGGGGAGTTTTCCAAGGGCAGGGGTTGGGGAGGGGCAGTGAGAGTGTGGGTGGGGGTGGAGGTAAATGGCGAATCTGAAACCCTTACCCAGCCTTTTAACTGTGCTGCTGTGGTTCAAGCTTCAGCCTATTATCAGTAGATTAAAAATCAAGATTCTTTTTCCCTAAACATCTTCCCACAATTTCCAGAATTATTTTTCTGGAGTTTAAGAGTTCATTTGATCTGTTTAGAGAAAACTGCTATAAATAATAACTGTGGGCCTTCATGCCTCTTCCTCATTTCTGTCCTTCAATGGATGCATGTAGCAGTAGAAGGCAGTAATGGGATTATTCTGGGATTTTTCTTTCCTTCTAAGATTTAATATGAATCAATCCAAGAGCCTCTTTAAAATTGCAAATTGCTGCATCCCACTTCCAGAGATTTGTAAATTCCTGGGATCACAGAATTTGCATTTTAAATTAGCATGCCTCATCTTGCTCATCTGGGTACTTGTCCTTTGATTAACCACTAGTTGCTAAGGGTACTAGTAGGAGAATGAGGATATGGACAATTATTTATTTATTTGGTTCATTGGGTGAGTTTATTTTTGTCTAGGTTGAAATCCAAACCAATATGTTATGGCTAGTTTTTCAAAAACACATTAAGGAAACCTAACCAGATTTTGTGTTTTGTGTATGAGATTGATTTTTTAATATGACCACATCCATCAGAAGCTATGGTAAATTCTGAATGTTGTCATGACTTTAAGATTTTTAATTCATGTTAACTGGTTGTTTTTGTTGTTTCTCTGGCCTTCTACATTTATCCTGAGTACTAGAAAGGACATGAAGTGTATGAATCATTAGACTGCAATTACCATTATAAAGTTAATTAACTTGAGTCAATGCTGAAATGCAGTGTGACCTCTAGGAGAAAGTTAAGCATGGACATGGAAGTATGGAGACACTTATCAAGAAGGGTTAGATACGCACTTCATATGGAGTTGCATGCAAATCCATGAGTGTCTATCTTCTGCCCTTCCTACTTCAAGGTTCCTTAATAATTTGGGTCCTATGATACAAGTCACATATCTTACTTCTATTTCAAATGTTTTTGAATGTCAGTATCTTGACTTTGATTACTAAGTTTATTTAGATTAAAAAACCAAAGCTTTCAAGAAGACAAGAAATCAGTATTGATGAGGATATGGAAGAAAGGGAACCCTTGTGCACTGTTGGTGGGAACGTAAATTAGTGCAGCCACTATGGAAAATGGTCTGGAGGTTTCCTAAGAAATTAAAAATAGAAACACTATAGGATCCAGTAGTTCTATCCATATTAAATAAAACCAGGATAGTGAAGAGATATCTGCACTCCATGGTTATTGCAGCATTATTCACAATAGCCAAGATATGGAAAAATCTAAGTATCCATCAATGGATAAAGATGTGAGATACATACTCATACATGCACATGCACAATGGAATGGAAAAGAATGGAATCCTACCATTTGCAATAACACAGATGGACCTTGAGGGCATTATGCTGACTGAGATAAGTCAGATTGGTCAGATAAAGACAAATACTGTTATGATACCACTTATATGGGGAATCTAAACAAACTGAACTCCTAAAACCAACTGGCCAAATAAATATAGAATAGGCACAAGGAAAAAACACTGAGCTCATGAAAACAGAGAATAGAATGGTAGTTACCAGGGTCTTGGGGTATGGGAATTGGGAAGATGTTTAAGGATTCAACCTCACAACTAGTAGGTAAGTCCTGGAGATCTAATGCACACCTTAGAGAATAAAGTCAATAGCACTGTATTTTAAACTTCAAAGTTGTTAAGAGATAGAACTTAATAGTTCTCACCACAAAAAAGGAATGATAAGTATATACCATGATAGAGGGGTGTGCTAACACCATGGTGATAATCATATTGCAATATGTAAACATATCAAATCAACACATTGTACACCTTAAACTTACACAGTGTTATATGTCAATGATATCTCATTAAAAAAAAAACCCCAAAGCATTAGTTTTCTGATAATAAATATAAAACTTATTGTTACCATTTCAGAGACCTATACTGTGGCTTGATAGAGTGATGAGTTACGTTCTCAAAGCATGTCTAGAAAGTTAGCCTGATGATGAATTCTAAAATCATAGGATAACCTTGCTGTAGGTTCCAATCATAAGATTTTAGAATTCATCATCAGGCTAACTTTCTAGACATGCTTTGAGAACGTAACTCTGTGGAAGCCCAAAGCACTGAGGTAGAAACCCAGCCAAGAGACACTTCCTGGAAATACAGGGAAGCCAGAGTCTGCTAAAGTATTCAAGCAAAGGGCTATTCTGGATTATTAACATTTTCTAGTTAACTGAGGTGAGAAGAAGTTTCTTTGGTATTTTAAACACATAATACTGAAATGAATCTAATCTTTCCATGGAAATTCAGTGTCACCACTATAGTCAGTAATCACTTATATGCTCTACAAGCGCAGACTCACTTAATTGAATAGATTTGGTGCTGGATGAGAAGGGAGCATGGGAGCTATCTAATTTAACGTTACCTCACAATTAGGAAAATGGCATCAGAGAAGGTACCTGGTCCTGCATTGGTAAAGTCTGATAGATATGAAATGTGTTCCTATTGCATCTTAGTAAAGAAATGATGATGAAGCTTTTATTTAACTTCCAGCAACCTCCTTGACAGTTCCCCCTTCAGCCAAGTTGAAAACTGAAATGCTCCTATCCTGCCTTGCTGTAGGTTCCAATCCTATCAAGCTCAGTGCGGCAGGAAAGCAGGGGTGGGTGGGGGTGCTGAGAGCTGATCCCAGGCCTGCCTCCTCAGGCAGGCAGATGCTGGAGAGAAGAATGGAGCAGGCAGAACACAGCATTTAGCCAGCATGCCAACCTCCCTGTGGCAGAGATTCAGGAAAGCTGTCAGAATCAGCAAAGGCCAGCACAGAATTACAAGGGCTTCTGAAAGGCAGATGGAATTCAGTGATGCTGAATGCAGGAGTTGGCAATACTCTATTGGTTTATTGATCATTTTCCAAACCTACTGATCATTTCATATCTTCATGCTTCTGTCATTACGTTCTCTCTGCCCGAGGCATCCATGAGTTCCCGAGGAATCGAAATCTTGTAATTTGACTCTTAATTTGAAGAAACTAGGAAAGTGTATCATTACATTCAGCAAGTAATAGAAACTGCGATTATAGTCAACTACACAGGGAGGGTTTAGGGAAAAGTAGCAGCCTGAATCTGTGGTTCAGAGGCATAGCAGGATGGAGGTTAATTTCTCTACTTTCCTCTTGGCCTTTTCCTCTTGGGCACAAAACAGTTGCCCAGCTCTATGTAGCAAGGCTGTATTTAGAGAGAAAGAAGAGTAATGGGGAAGGTACAAGCCTTATCTTTTTTCCCTTTTATCAGAAAAAGTGAAGGGTTTCTCAGAACTGTCCCTCTCCCCTCAAGAATTATTCTCATGTCTCATTGGCCACAGCTAGCGGGAAGGAATGCTGAGAAAGTGAATAGGCATGATAGAAATAGGCAAAGAAAAATGGTGTTATGAATAGTTTTGGATGAGCTAGTCTACAGTGAGCTTGTGGCAATCCATAAGCCCAGGGAGCGGGAAGCAATGGTGTGGCCACATCTTTCCTAAGATGAAGGATCTTTTTTGCAGTCAGAATAACTGTCTCCAAATGGCTTTACTTATTAACTTGGATGTTTGCCGACCAGTTTTGTTTCAAGCGGAAACTTATAATAATGTGCCTTATTTTCTGCTTTTTGAACTAATGCCTTGCACGTGTGCAGTATTTTACTGTACACAGTGCTTCACACCTATTATCATATTTGATCCTCACATGAACCTTGTAACCTAAAAATTATTATCCATGTCTCATGGAAGTAAAAGTTGAGACAGAGCACACTTGGGTGACTTGTACCAGGCCCAGCAGCTAGTACAAGCTGAGACTTGAGTCCAGATGTTTTGATTCTAGGGTCCATGTTATTACACTTAGGAGAAGATGTTTCAAAAGAAATGAAACAAAGACTGAGTTCAGACAGAGTCTAAGATGTGTTAATTTTTGAAACTGTAGACATCGAATAAATAATTTGTTTCAGGTAATACGAAGTGTTTTCAGATTGTGTGAAAGCATGAACTCTTTTTTTTCTTCTCTTTTTCAGAGAACCTCGGCCAGCAAGTCTTCAGGTGCCCCTTCTTATAGCAGATGGTCCAGTTCACAGCCACATCAGGTGACATCTCGTTTTAAGAACCTGATCATGCTTGCTGTCCTTGAAGCGTGCTTACTCTTAAAGATGTTTTGTCACTGGGCAAATGTGGAGGGCATGGGGCTCTGTCTGTTCCCGCCAGAAGGTGGCCCCCTTGACAAAGGGCTGTGCCATTCCTCGCTGTTTGCTTTTCTCTGCTACACGTTTTGGGACAGGGCTCTGTGAGGGGGACAGTGACAGGAAACGGCCAAAGTTCCATGTTTCAAGGCAAAGCCTTCCTCAGTGGATAGCTAAGAGAATCAATCTAGCAGTTATTGAAAGTGAATTTTGCCTTGTCTTCCTTCAACTGAAGGTTATCCCCTTCTGTCCCTTTAATCCAGGAAATGGTCTACGTTCCCATGTGTACATGCACTCGTGCACCCATTCGCATGGCACGCGGGGTCTCTAAGAGCGTAGACGCGGTCAGAAGATGTACTAGTATGCAAGGAATCCTTTTTTCCCCTTCATTTCTCATTTTAATTAATAACAGCTATTCAGATCAAACGATGCTAAACATTTAGCCTCTTTAGAGGAAATTAAGCCAGCAGAGGGCTGTTGTCTCTGTGTGTAAACCAAGAAGGCTCTTTTCTGTCGGTGAGCAGTTTTTACAGGTGACACATTGACCACACAGGCTTCTCTTTGACGCTAAAACCTGAATAGGACTTACATTCAAACTAGCTCTGAGTTATGAGGGCAAAAGGCAAGAAACTCCCATTTGTCATTTGTTATATTGGTCAGAATCCTCTCTGAGCCTTTTCAGGGTATGCAGGCTGGCTGCAGTGATTATAAGAGAATTGCACTATAAATCATTTATATTCACATTTTCTCCCTAATTTTATTGACTTTCTGTAGAAATTTAGCTTTGGTGATAGTTTACTCCAACATCAGCTTATTGTGAGAACTCATATACTACTTTTATCTTTTTTTTTTGCAATTAGAAATTGATGTTTATCAAAGCAATACTGAAGAAAGTTAATAAGAGAAAATAAATAAGAATAATAAGTAAAAGAAATTCTTCCATTGTGCAAAATTTTATCACAGTGCCTATTTTTATATTGAATTGGCTGGTGAAAAAAACAGGTGAGGTGATGCCCCACCTTGGTTGGCATCAGCTTTGTGTGGGTGCTATATAGTTCCTGGTAATTTGGGAAGGCTATGTTGCTTGGTGAATGTGGGCTGGGAAAAGAGGTGGCACCTATCAAGGAAGGTGACTTTGAATATCCAAGTTTCCTTTCTGTAGGAGAGCTACCAGAAATGGGTTTCATTTTTACCCTCTCATATGTTGAAAGGAATGTGGTTATGTTAGGAGACTTTCAGTCTTAGCGGTGTCTTTTAGATTGGGGCATAACCTGATGTGGCATTTCTAAATGGTACCCTGATTAAAGCTAGCCTTGGCGACATCTTTCATACTGAAGATTCCCTGTGACTCTAACTGAAGGGTGTGGGACAGTTCTTCTGTTCTTTAAGTTTCCCTGGTGATTATCTATTGTGCTGGTCCTTGGTTTGTTTGTTTTCAAATGTACTCCATGCTCAACCCTTGACATCTGTCCCAGGTTCCCTTGCTAAATGACTGTTAAATAGTTTCTCCCAAAGGGGGAGGCATTGTAAGCAGATTGGAAAGAGCTGGAAATGTAAAAACCAGGATATATTTCTCTCTCTCTATTGCTTTGGGTAGTGTATCTCCATGGTCTGAGCCTCCACGTGGATCCAGTTCCCTTGAGGCAGCCCTGGCTTCTGGCCTCTACGTACAATCCCCTTTGTTCCCCAGCTCTAGGGGAGGTAGCAGCCTCCCTTACCCTTCTGTGTCTGGTTTAGCTCCCCCAACACCCTTAATACTAGATCCCTATATTAAATTCCTTCTCTTGGACTGCCTGGGGTGGGCTCTGTTTTTCCAGCTGTTTTCTGACTGACACACCTACCGTGACATGATACACTTCATTCTTTTGTCCTATAACAGGGACTTTTAATTTTAGAAATATTATGTGAATTCTTACAGGATCACCAGCCTTGCAGCTGCTAAACACTCTGACATTTATTCTCTTGAGCTGGCATGGTAGGTGGTAATCCTTTTATACCCCTATTCCATACAGAATAATTATTCCTCTTCTTTGTTACTCAGGGTCTAATCCTTCCTTTTCAAATTTGTGTTTATTACAAAAACCTTTGTTTTTTTGTGTGTGTTGGCAATATAATAGGCTTATTGGCTTCAGTCTTTGAAAGTAACAACACAAATTCTCAGCCTGAGGTTGAAAGTACAAGTGCAACTCAATCCTGGATTCCAGCTTTGTGTCTTCCTCTGATTTTTGGCATTGGCAGAACATTTAGAAACAAAATTGAGTTGTGGATTTATATTTACTGAGAAGAGTGGATCTTTTCCTATTTGCTTTCAGAACACCATTTGTAAACCTCAGATAGACATAACCATAGATACAGCACTGAGTAAATCCATACACAGGCAGATATCTGCTCATTGGAGAATTCATATCATCATTCCTTCTTAATCATTATCATAGACATTTGTTGAATGTTTGCTATTTCTTTATGTGCACTATCTCATTTAATCCTCTCAACATCTCTGTGATAAGGATCCAATATTTTACAAATGGTGGGATTGACAACCTGAATGTTCAGCTTGTCCAGCGCCATAGGGTTGGTTGGTTCTTTTAGATTCCAGAGCCAGGAGTGATACAATCTCTCTAAGGTTTTTAGACTGAATTAAATTAACAATAAATTAAGGCCACTGAAAACCATTTCCATAAATGACCAGACACAAATTTTGGCCTCTAGGTACTATTTCTACTCTGAAATTATTTTGCATAGTTAACTTTCTTTGTTGAAGCAGTGCTTATATCCACTCAAGTGTAAATAAGTCTACTTGCAAATAGACAACTTCCCAAACATAGATCTTAATATATATGTATTAATAATTTTTTAAATTTAAAATCTCATCATTTATTTATTTGGAATAATTTGAGAACATATTTGTAAGTAGACATCTCCTCCCATCATTTTGCAGTTTGTAAGAAATGCACATAGTGTTTTATATGCTTACAAATATCTATCAAGTCAAAGTGTTGAATTGAACTTTGAATAAATTAAACAGACAAAGGAGAATGGTGACTGGCTGCCTGGTATCTTCAAATCTGAAACACAATGTGATAAACTGAAATTGTGATATTTTTATGCCTATTTTGTACTTCTCTTTGGAAAAGTTTCATATTTCCCATCATATCTTTTCTCTCATTTTCAGAACATTCCTTATAAATATTAAATAGCCATCTTCCTGTGGTTTAGAAATGAAAAGTTTATCCTTTGGATGATTGGCTCTAATCCAAGCACTGGGTCTTAAAAACCCTCAGTGTAATGGTTTGGCAAATAATAATCAATTATTGATTGATTACTGTTTCTTTAACCCTTAAGTAAACTTTGTTTTGAGGAGTTCTTGGTAGATGAGAACCTTAAAATTCATCTCATGAACAAGAAGAACCACTGAATTTAAAAAAAGATATGATAAGGAGAGACAATTTACTCAAAATAATTCAACCGGATATTTGAGTGTCATTATATTCTAGTGGCAGATGAAACTGACAGCGTTCAAGGCTGACAGTAGAAGTTTCAGTTATCTGGAAGTTACATTGTTATCTGGTGTTAAATGAGGGAAGAAGAGAGTATTCTGTTGTTTGACTATGTTTGTGTAGTAAGAGAAAGGAGAGTGAAACTCACTGGTAAAAGGGTACAGTGGGTATTTTTCCTAGCCTGTCTTATATATGTATTCATACCTGAATATGAAAATCCATGTACTCAGCATGTAGTAGGAGCTCATGAAGTATTTGTTGAATGAATGAATAAATTGTATGAAATGACAGCAGGAGGAGAATGGGGCAGGGGGACCTCAGACCCGTATTTATTTTTCTTTCCTTCCAGTCATTAGTTTCCACCTTCTCCTTCACTGAGGCTCACATCAAAGCTGATAATGATGAACGGACAGAGGTAAAGTGCACTTTGCCTCCTTTCTGGTGTTGGTTTTGGTAGGAAGTATTGCGGTGGGAGAAGTGGAGGCTGCCAGAGGCCAGGAGAGTTCATACCGTGAATCACTGGTCCATCTGATGTTATGCCTTTAGGTCATCCATTTTAGACATTTTAGTAACTACTGTGGTCACCATGCGATCTCAATGATGAGACAGCAGTGGTGAGACCATGTGTATGCTTACTTGGTGCTCTGAGCTCCCAGTTTATTTTGATGCAGGATTTTGAACCAGTTGACCCCTTTGTGTGTGCATTTGTTGAGGTTTGTGATTTTCAATAAATAGAAAGCATTTATTTTATGCATATGAAGACCACCAGGAACACATATGTGTTAAACCATATCTGGTGTTATTACACTTGTCATTGTGGCCATAAAGGAGGCAGCATACCATGGAAAATGAGGGGTCTGAGAAGGAATGCTCTTGTTGGGAAGGGCTGGTTTGGGGGTACAGGCTCATGTTAGGTGATGTTAGTGAAAGTGGGGTTTGTTCTGGAATGAGTACTGCTGGGAAGTGGGGGCAGTTCTATGATTGGCTATGTTACTCATTTTATCCTGAAGGTGAGAGAAATGGAGCGAGTGAAAAAAAAAAAGCAGCAGTCACTCCTATTACCTGGGGGAAGGCAATGTTTGGTCACTTTTGTGAGTTTGACAGTGGACTTGATTTTCTCTCTGCTTGGATATAATTATAGTGTTTTTGTCTTACTCAATACAGGTTATGAAGTAACTTTGTCTAATCTGATTTTGACATTCATAAATTATTTTTGTTAAGAGAGAACTCCTTGGCCTAGGGGCCAACGCCGACAGTCTGCCTGGGACAGCACTGTTATACACACACACACACACACACACACTCTCTCTCTCTCTCTCTCTCTCTCTCTCTCTCTTTACATGATTGCATCTGTCTTCTCCTGCCAGGTCTTTGCCTTCCTCCTGATTCTTGTACTCAAATATTTGAGAATATGACCCGAAGAGCAAAGTGGAAATGTTCTTAACTAGAGTTGACATCCAGTTGACATCCTAGCATTATAAATCTAGAGATCAGGGAAGATCTGCAATACCAATTCTTACGCATTTACAAGCTGTCATGTCCCATTTGCAGCTTTTTTAAAAGGATAAGAGAAAAACTGTGGAAAAGCCAACTTGACATGATATAAACTCTTACAAATTTGGGCTTGCATTTGAAAATAAACCATTTAGAGTGTAGGAAATCAGGGTCTGATTAAATGAAATGTATGATTAATGACAGCTTTTCTTCATAGATGGCACTCCAGTGAACCATGCCTCCTGCTACTCACAACCTTTGGGTCCTTTCCTCTTTTTGAAGCTTAGCTGGCCTGCTGACTCGATTTAGGCCACAGTGAAGTGACACTGTGGGACCTCTGAACCTCAGTGCTAAGAAGCCTGTGGTTTTGGCCTTGTGGTGTTGGAATGCTTACTCTAGGAGAAGCTATTTGCCATTCAGAAGCCCAACTATCCTGAGAATGCCATGCTGTTTGGAAGCCCAGGCTAGTCTTGTGGAGAGCTGCATGGAAAGAGAAATGCCCACCCAACCCCCAGCTGTTTCAGCCATCTCAGCAGAAGTATTGGACAGGTGAGAAAAGATGCCTTCAGGGGATTCTAACCCTACCCACCATCTGACTGCAATCACACAAAAGACCCCAAGTGAAACCGCCCAACTGAGCCTATCTTGCAGTTTGTTATGCAGGGACAGATAACTAAAACAATGACTCATCTTAAAATAAACATTGCTGTTATCCATAGCAATGGCTAGGGAAGTGTTGGCAGTTAAAAGGTCAGCTGTGCTGGTTAGAATGAATTGCTAATACTCATTTGCATTAATCATGCCTCTTCTATGAAAATGAATGCTGTTTAGTGCTTGAAAGTGTTAGATAACAATTTCATCTTCATTTTATTATCAAATTGTTGAATAAATACGTCCAGGCATATCATTGGCATTTTAATTCTCATTCAGTGCTCAGTTCAGATTCTAGGATTTAAGACCCTGGAAATTATGAGCTGTACTTTTCTTGAAGTGTTGTCCAAAGGAGTGGTTTGGATATAGTGGACACAGTATATTAACCACATATTCCATTTGCTCCCCTAGATGACTCTTTGCCTTGCAGTCAGATGGTACTGTGTGACAAATTTCAGCCGATGGAAGTTAGCGGAAGTGACACGTCGCTTATGTTCTGAGACAACAGAAAGCCCAGTTTCTGTAGCCTGACATAGTGATAGCAGGAGGCAAGTGTTCCAGATGGTACGTTCACAGGATGACAGTCTCCAGTGGCCAGGATCCCTGGATGAGTGAGGGGAGTGGAGAGCATTGTTAATCCTTGACAGACAGTCGTGTGAGCCAGAAACTAGTTATTCTTAAGCCACTGAGATTTGGGGGGTTGATTGGTATTGGTAGTACAGTCTAACCTCTTGTGACTAATACTGGGGGTGTAATGTCTCAGAAGCTCCATTACATCTATCCCAAGCCATTCAAAATCAACTTGAAATCTAAATAAAAATAATGTGATTTCTATAAAAATAGAGCTTGAAGACAGAATTTCTGATTCTTTCTTCAATTAGGTTTATCTCCCTAAGTCTCTCAACATAGAAATTCTGGCAACCGTACTGTGACTTGAGTAATTTGAGAACACTTGACACTCAAATTATTCTCAAATCAAGTTGTTTTTATTTTTCAAGGTAACTTTGTAGCAAGTTGTGAATATAATAATTTATTAGAGGACTTGAAAATATTGATTCGATCAATGTAGCATCAACAAAAATATCTAAATTAACTTTTTTGCTTTTAAAATGGGTTAGTATGGAATTTCCAAACATGCATGAAAGTGGAGAGGATAATGTAATGAACCGAGCTGCAACAATTACCAACATATGGGAAGTTTTTCAAATATAAGTATTGGCTACATAGAATTTTATTCTGTTGTGATCATCCTTTCAAAGATAAGATATAAATACTCTTTCCCCCCCCACCACCTCCAAAAATAGATCTGAATTTTCTATGAACACATGTGCTTTGTGATCATGATAGCATCTTCTGTATTTATTAACAACTTTGCCCTGTAGGAATAATTTCAGAATATTGTGCTAGGATGGCTTATGTATAGAGTGGCCATTTCCCCCAGTTTGACCAGGATAGTATTGGGGTAATTATGAATAGCACCTCTCTCATTCTCTAAATTGTCCTTATTTGGATAACAAATTATATAGTCACCTTCATTATTAAACAAGTGTGCCCTCTCCCATATCTAGCTTGTCCTGTTTTTTACCTTTTTCCATCCCCCAGAGCTGGATTCTGTATCTTAATCTGCAAGACTCAGGTAAGTCTAAACCAATCATAATCAATGAAGCCTATCCCAACATCTGGGGGCACTTGCGATATCTTCAGTGTCTGAAATGTCTTTGGCTTCCACCATAAAATACTTATCTAGGACCAGCTACATAATTTGTGAGGTCCAGTGGAATATGTAAATAATTATTGGGAATTTCAAGATGGTGACAGGGAAGCATTAAAACAAGTGTGGGTCCTTCTAAGCATAGGATGCTGTGTGACAGCCCAGATGACACACTTGTCAAGCCAGCCCTTGGCCTACCCTTCCCCCACCAACGACCCCTCACTCTACCCCTAGTTCCCCATGTTGACCAATTTCAGGACTTCTTTCCTGTACTAAACCCTCTGCTGTAGTTTGCACAGTTAACATATTCCTCAATTCCTTTCTGTGGGTTGGAACACTGCCTATCTAGCTATTGTTACCATCTAATGAGTACTAACTCTTACTAATGAGTGGCAGAGCCAGAATTCCAATGCAAATGTGCTTGATTTCACAATGAATGTTCATAACTTTCTACTGTTCTGACTTTTAGTCCTTATGGCCTAGCTAACTCTTTGTGGAGTTCTCACCCTGGTCCAGAATTCCAAGGAATGGAATTTAATCATTTTTGAACAGATGTTATGAACAGGAAACAAGATGTACTTTTACAGCTCTCTGCGTTCTCATCAGTCACCTGGAAATTCTCTTTGACATGTGCACTGTCTCAGTTGTACCTTCTCCCAGCCTACATCCCCTCTCCCTAATCATTAGGCTTACCAAAACAAGCCTTGAGTTTGAACCTTGTGGGTCTCCTGGGCTAACCTCTGTGTCTAGCTTAATTT
Organism: Smutsia gigantea; assembly: GCA_032199065.1. NCBI lineage: Eukaryota > Metazoa > Chordata > Mammalia > Pholidota > Manidae > Smutsia > Smutsia gigantea. The sequence continues at coordinate 633,519 of JAVSCE010004426.1, forward strand.
CACCCTCCACTCTTAAATGTGTTTCTCTGTCTCCAGTTGCAGTATGTGGCTAGAGTCTGAGCTAGTTTTGTCCATGAACATCTGGAGTTAATTTGACCATGCAGACTTTTAGGAGTGGAAGAAAAGCATGCACCATCTTTCTGTGTGACCAACTTTTATCTCCTCTGAGAGGTGGAACTGAGAAAAGGGAACCCTTGTGCACCATTGCTGGGAATGAGACTTGGTGAAGCCATTAGGGAAATCAGTATGGAGTTTCCACAAAAAATTAAATATAAAACTACCATATGCTCCACCAGCTCTGATTCTGGGTATTTATCCAGAGGAAATTAAATCTCTCTATCTTGGGAAGATATCTGCACCCCCATGTTCACTGCAGCGTTATTTACAGTAGCCGAGGTATGGAAACAACCTAACGGTCCATCCACAGGTGAATGGATAAAATGTGATACATACATATGTACACACGCATGCAATGAAATAATAAAAAAGAAAGAAAACCTGTTATTTCCAATAATATGGCTGAAACTAAAGGGCATTATGCTATTGAAAAAAAAAAGCAAAGAGGTAGAATGAGATTGCTTCATGATGGCTAGTTCCTTAAAGTAATTTCAAAATTTGTTTCAACTTTAAAATGAATAATCTTAGTGAATGCTATCAGAAAAAAAGCTGGGAGAATTAAAGAGGAAGAGAGAAGAAAACAATTTAAACAGTGCCACTGGTGCCGCTTGTCTTTCTCTTTGATGAACAGAAGCCCTGGTGAGACGACTTGGTGTATCTCCTGTTGCCCAAAATGTCTCAGGTACCATAAGCCCCTCATGAAGTGACCATCTTGCTGTCTTCCATGTGGTTTTACTCTTCAAAGATGCACACTTTTTGGTTGATATGACTCATAAATGTAAACCATTAGTCATTGGATCCCAAAACTAACAGAAATCTCTTTTATTTTTGGAGGAAAAGAGACGGTGTTGAACATATTGAGAAATACGCATTGATATCTGATGCGATGCCTTCCGAGTGTATTTTCAAGTGTAGTTTTGATGATACTCAATTTTGCCTTATATACTGTCTGTGGAACTTAACCTGTGTTAAGACAGGTCTCCACCTGCTTTAGTATAAACATTGTACTTATCCAGTTAAAAGAACTCACTTGGACTAAAACTCTTTGGAGTTCCTTGAAGACAGCTGCTGACGGAAGAGAGAGGTCACTGGGGGAGCTATGCTATCTTAGTAGCCAAATACTCAACTGCTCTCTTTAAGGAGTAAACTCAGATTTCTTCTTGATTCTTTTGTGTGATAGTAAATAGTGGGATTTCTGTCAAGTTATTAAAAGGCAGCATTAATATTGAAATAAAAAATGAGGCTTAGAAATTGTGAGGCTCTCCTATGCTTTCTGTATTATTCTTGTTTCATCACAAATGGAGGTGCTGAAGTATCTGTTACTGAATCAGTAATGCATGGGGCCATTACTGGAGCATTAGTAGGTATGAGAGGCACTTAGTAAATGATTTGTGAATAAATGTTTTGCTGTGGGAAGAAGTCATGAGTTGAACAAGAAGAGATGGCTATGTGTGTCTGATGTAAGCACCTCAATGTTGGCAATGACAGACTCTCACTCTGTGAAGGTGGCTTTTTCACTTCTACCGCAAGGGAAGCATGGCTGCATCAGTGGTCAGCAATGCTCTTTGAGACAGTCTGTGCACTTAAGATGTGAGGGAGACCTCAGTGGAATAAGTGGAGAGGCATCTTGATGCTATATGCAACTGTGCAAAATGGGATGAGTTTGGGAAACCAGGGGCCTTACTTCACTGTGAATCCACTCATCAGTGTAAATGCCCATTAGCAAATTAGGTGTGAATGTCTGACGTACAGAAGCACCCACTCCTGCTAACATCAGGTCGGAGAAAAGCTAGAAACTAAAGACAATAAAAGCCAGGAGGTTGTTCTTAGCAATTTGTGGTTCAGTAGAAATGGACTTGGTGTCATCTTTCTCCGGTTTCTGACTGCTGCCTGGGGAAGCAAGGGTGGCTTCACTGGTCCTGCTGCTGTGATGTGTGGTGGCCTCTCCTTAAGTCCCTGTTGCTGCCTTCTAACTGGAGTTTGATACTGTTTGTTTTTCTTCAAGCCACAGAATCTCATGAGTGTGTCTTTTTGGAATTTGGGAAATAAGATGCAGGATTTGATCTCAGAATTACATGATTAGTCTAAAAAGTCTTTAGTTCCATGATGGGATAAGGTTTATCAGATAAATATATTTTGTCTTTATTAAGATGTATATATGACAGTGTGTGTGTGTGTGTGTATACAAAATCTTTCACTGGGGGGAGAAAAAGAAAATGATGAGAGAGGGCCTGTTATTTTGGATGGGAGAAGCTGGGATTCTTGCCATGTTAATAGTTAAAGCCTGGTATCAAGACACACTAAGCTAGATTCATATTCCAACTATGTCATTGGCTTGATGTTGAAAATGCCCCTGAATTTCTCAATTCTTATTTCCCTATCTGTAAAATGGGGAAAATGATTGGAACTAACTCATAGTGTATCGTGACTATTAAATGAAATAACAGTATTAAATGATAAAACATCAGTAAAACCCCTAGATTTTTTGTTTTCTATGTGAAGAATGCCATGATAATAGGCAAGTCAATTCCACAACTTGGCCATGGAATTGTACCTCTGTGCTTGAGATTTGGTTCTGAACCATTGTTCAGTCCCATAGAACAAATGCTTCCATGTAGACAATATTGAGATTTAGACCAGCATTTACTGCCACCAGTTTAAGGTTGGATTGGAATCAATTTATTAATCCAAGTTGAATTCTTTTGACCCATAGGTCAAAGTAACTTGACACTCCTGATAAAGGTCATATTAGGTCTGATCCCTTTCCAGAGTGTGTCTCCCGACTAGTTAATATTTGATCAGTGATATTTATCTCTGTGACTGAGAAAGGAACCAGAAAACTCTAAGCTGTTAAGGAAACTTAGTAGATGTTCACGATACCTAGAGAAAAATTCTCCACCTCAAAATTTATTATTCTTCTTATGGCTTATATTGACAGAGTTGGCACTCTCTCCCTGGCCAAGCTGAACATTATGGCTATAGTAAGTTCTACTTTATATAAAACATTCAATTGCACTTACATCTCACACTAAACATACTGTTTTTCTATAAACATATGGAAGAATTTTCATTACTTTGCTTTCGAAATCATTTGACTACAAGAACAAACAATTTACGAGGGGCTATCATTTCTCAACAATTATTGCGTGTACATGAGCATTCTTGCAAAGTGAAAAAAATGGAATCTGTAAATTGTTTTCAAATGAAATGATATTTTATGAATACTAAATTTAACCACTGATGAAGTAGGTGGCATTAAGGGTTATAGATTTTTCTGGTCTACATTTTGTAGATTTTGTTTTGTAGTCTCTTCATATTTTGGAGCCAATATCTTTGTTTTTCTGTTCTCATTCTGTTGCAGGCCCTTAGATAGGGAAATAAGCCCTGAATACTGTGTCTTTTGTTCTTAATGGGTAAAATGACCTGACAGGGGATCTGTTGGAGAATATGAGGTAGGCTTATGCTTAGGCAGGAGAAATTTAAGTTGAAGGTTAAGCAGTTTGGGCCATGATAAAAAGAAATCTATGTATTGGCTTATATTTTATACAGTATGGTCTTTGTTTTAATACAGTCCCATAATCCCATTGACCAGATATACTTTGAAATTGAAAATTTGGGGCTTTAAGAAAGTTAAGACAGCATATATTTCATACACTTTGCAGCAGTCCTAGAAGGGTCTTGAGCAATGACATCCTTATTGAATCCCATCAACTTTGCTGTAGTGAAACTTATGAATATTCACCAAATGGGACTAAAGAAATAAAAAGCTTCAAACTAGCTCAGGTAAGACTTGCCATGTAATCTGTCTGTGTCAGATGAAGTTTTGCTGCCAAAATGACTTCTATGAGGAAACTTTAAGTTTTCTGAGTGTTTTGCAGTTTGGAATACTGTTGAGAAATGATGGGCCTATGTGTCCTGTAGGCTATTAATAGCACTAGATATTTTATTTGGCTTAGGAGATGAAAAGGGAAGATATCATCATACTCATTTTATGGCTAGCAAAACTGGATATAGAGTGAAGGAATGATGCTTTTTTGGAGACAGAGCAAGTAAGCCATCAAAATGAGATGAAGTCAGAGTGCCGTGATGTCCCACCGCAGGATCTTCTCAATTTTTCCACGACCTCATTAGTTATCCAAATGGCTATTTCATTTGGCCCATGACGGCAGACATTTTTTCCAGACGGGTCAGGACTTCTGCTCTTTTCAATACAACAGTGCCGTATGCAGTTTCATTAGCTTCTAGTTCCCTGGGGCACTGGTTGTGTGATGGCTTTAAAAAATGCTCTAGTACTTATACTTCAAAATACACATGTGTGACATTTGCTGGGATGAGTTAGGTGTATCTCCTGCTTGCAAGGCCTGGTTTGCTAGTGTTTTCTCCCTTTGCTGAAGCTAGTTTCCTGCTTTATCTCCTCCCAGCCCTTAAAATTTCCTGCTCTTTCACACTGGCACCAGCATGCCAGTACCCATGGTGCATTTTATTGCCGCAGCTGTTTCACTTGCCTATTTTTGTTAGCATAGAGGTTAGGCTAAGATGTGATGGCTTAAAATAATTCACCTGATGCAGTCTTCTTGGACATCTGTAACCTGAATTACTTTCACAACACCTGAGGACACCAAGAAGCCTATTCCATCACTTGTGGTGTCTTTAGCAGAAAGCCAACATTAAAATTCAGGTTTTTTTCTCTGCATGCAGACATTTATACATTCCTTTGTCCATCCAGGAAGGCTTTATCCAAACCCTACTACTGAACTAGTTGCTAAGAAGGTCACATGAAGATCATTGGACAGCTGTCTCTCTGGAAATGTGGTGAGAACATAATGCTTTTCCTCCCTGGCACAGCAAATTCCTAAATTAGCCTAAGCATTCACAACTTCCCAATGGAGTGAGCCAATGCATCATTCAGTTTTTTACAGCCACACATAGGAAGCCAGGCAAGGAGTTAAATGCTGTGGTTAGCAGCAGTGGGCTTTTGTTAGCCCACTAATAAAAGAACCCACCCATTGGCTTGGGTTCAAAACCTGACAATTTACTAGGCTGGCTGATTTGGAGAAGTCACCTATACACGGGATACATTTCTGGGTAGACTTGAAACTCCCCTGACATTTGGTTCTGTTTTCTGTGAAACGAGGGGGATAGTGTCTTGCCAAGAAGCTTAATGGCCATGTTTGTGTATGAATTGAATCTGATGGTGATACAAACAGTAAATAGTTTTCTTTCCTTGCACTGCTGTCCTCTGACCTATTCCATCATATCTCCTTCTCATGTCTCTTGGTGAGAGACTCTCTTACTTTTTACTGCCTCTAACAATAAGGAGAGTACTATTTTGAGGCATTAAAAAGTTTCAGTCTAGCTTAAATAAAAATTTATATAAACAACCAAAAGAATAGCAGAAGATATTTCAAATACATACAAATATATAACAAATGACCCCTAGCCAAAATATATAATGAACTTCTGGAAATCAGTGAGAAAAAGACAAACCACCAAATAGGAAAATGTGCAGAAGACTTGAACAGACGCTTCATAGAAAAGGATATCCCAGTGGCTGATAAACCTATGAAGGGGTGTTTAAATTCATTAGTCACTAGAAAAATACATGTTTAAACTACAATGAGATACTATTATATAGTTACCAGAAGAGCTAAAATAAGAGGACAGAAACTACCATGTATTGAAGGAATATGAAGCAACTGGAAATCTCAAGAAGCTGCTGATGGGAAGATAAATTGATTTTCCCAACACAGAAAAAACTCTTTGGCAATATGTATTAAACCTAGACATATATGCCATGACTCAGCAGATCCACTCATAGGCATATACCCAACAGAAATGCACATATATGTTTACAAAAGGCATCCTTTGGAATGTTTATAGCAGTTCTATCCATAACAGCTCCAAACTTCAATCAAATATTATATGGTAATGCAGATCAATGATTTACAACTCAAGGCAGAAATATGGGTAAATCTCACAAGTGTAATATTGAAAGAAAGAAGCCAGTCCCAAAAGACTACCTATTCTATGATTCAATTTATTTAAAGTACAGAAACAGGAAAAGCTAATCTGTAAGGTAGGAAGTCATGTTTTGGGAGGGTAATAATTGGAAGGGGTCAAGAAGGAGATTCTTGTTTCTTGATTAGGATGCTGGTTACATGGTGTGGTCAGTTTGTGAAAATTTGTCAAATTATACACTCACGTGATGTGCACTTTTCTATGTTATACTTCAGTAAATTCCCTTCTTTACCCCACAGCTCTGGAATATTTTTCACTTATCCTTCCCTTTTTTCTTCTATGACCTTCCTATATCACCTACCCAGTCTTTTTACATTTTTCTTAGAATTAACACACCCTTGAGCTTTGGGATTCTACAACCCAGAAGCCCAAGGAGACCAGTGCTGGAGTAAGCTCTTCTATGTCCTTTCTTCTTCCCTTGCACATCAGGCGTAGCTCTCTCTATATCTCTAGTCCCTGGCCCCCAAAAGCCACCTCTGGGGTTCCTGGACATGTTACACAACAGATGTGTGGCTCTTTTTGTGTTCTGCAGTCCTCCCATGTACCTCACCTAGAGGAAAGCACAACATGTGCTTGCACAAAACTTTTGGGATAAGTTCAAGTAGTGCATACAGTCCAATCACCCATAACCAGAACACAAACAATTCTTTTTATCAGAAACCCTGAGTTCTTAAACAGATCCGTTGTACAGAAAGACATGGTGTGTGTTCTCTGGATTAAAAGAGACATATATCAAATTAAAACAAATAGGCAAGAATGAACTACCATGTCTAATGATGTGTATTTGGGTGATAGAACTATGTTTTAAAATATACACAAAAGTGATTATTACGGAGTCAGGATAATGGTTGCTTGGTTAGGGTAGGGGGAAAAGAGTGGGGATGGGGATAGGGCACCTGGATGCAGCTCCCAAGATGCGTTGGTGTAGCCGTTGATTCAATGTGTCAACTTGGCTAAGCCACAATGGCCAGATATTTGATCACACATTATTCTAGATGTCTCTGTGAAGGTGTTTTTCTGATGAGATAAGCATTTAAATCAGTAGACTTTGAGTAAAGCTGATTACCCTCTATAATGAGTGAGCCTTATCCAGGCAGTTCCTTAATAGAAAAAGATTGCTCCCCCCACAAAGAAGAGGGAATTCGGCCAGAAGACTGCCTTCAGATTCAGACTGCAGCATCTGGTTGTCCAGGCTGCTGGCCTACCTGCAGATTTTGGACTTGCCAGATCCCTCAGTGGCATGAGCTAACATTGTTATGACAGGCTCCTGTGAGTGAGGCAATGAGCTAAGGGTTGAATATGCAAAGATGAAAAAGCCTTAACCTTGAGCTACCTTTAAGGATGGGGGGAGGGGGGTGGATACAAAGCTGAGTAGCTGCTTGCTTGCTTTCTTTATCACCATTATCTGAAGACCAAACCTCTTCCCTTGGGACCACATGCTAAAAATAAAATTGCTCCTGTTAGTCCCTTCTGGGAAAAATCATCCCCTAAAGAACACATTCAAAAGTCAATATTGTTTTTGTGCAAAGAACATAAAATCATTGTCAGTAGGGAACAAAGATCATGGGTTTAACTCAATGCTAGGTAGAGTTTCCTGGTTCCTTAAAATTCATAAGATTAATTCCAATCCAGTTTGTGGTTCTTGAAATGCAAAGCCCTTCTTAAATGTTCCTTAGGTGGGAATGGGAAATTTGTTCTCCACCCTGGGGTCAACACACATGGAGCTTCTCCTGGACACTTCCCTCCCCCGGAACAGCTAATCAAGAACTTTTATAGCATGTTTTAAGTAGCATGGGGAAGGGTTCCATTAGCTACCATACAGCAAATAACTAGAGTATACTAAAAGTGGTATATTCATTTTTGTTTTTTCCACCACCACCATCATCACTTAGCACTTGTGGCAAGTTTCTCAGCATCTTCCCAGCTCCCCTGTGGGCCAAGCTAAAATCCTTTCCTTGTCTCATAGTAAGAATTTTATCACTCATCTTTTGTAGTCTTGGTTTCTGCCAGCCCTCATGCCAATAGGTTTGTATGCTTTCCGCACCAGTGGTATATTTGCAGGGAAAATGATTTCTTTCTTAAGTGGAATTCTGCTACTTACTCTTGGTAACATATTGTTCACATTCATTATTGGGGACAGTAGCCAAAGCCAGCTTTGGAGACAGTGTTCTTCATCACAGTGTATCTCCATTTTCCAAAGGCAGCAACCTCACATAACATCCTCAAATGGAAACAGAGAAGCTGAGTTTGTGTAAATAAGGGCTGGCCAAATTTTCCCAGTGATTATTAGAACCACAGGAGTCAGGGATGAAATACCAAAACATTGTTGTGAGGTCAGAGGATGAGTGTCTTTCTTCTTCGTGTACTCCGAGGAGTGATTGTGCATTTTTGCATTTCTAGTTGCTTCTTGAAATGCAATCCCAGATGCCCTTCCTGCCTCGACACATTTTCTTCAGCCTTTGCATGTTTGGTTATAAGCAACTCTGAGAAACCTTTTAAAGTTAGCTACAGAAATTTAATCACTGTCTACCATGATTTCTTCATCTTGCTTTAATACGGTAGTTATTTCAAGGTAGTGCAGTTTGAGTTTTTGTACCTTTCCCACTAAATTGTAAATTATTTCATATTTGGGACTATGCCTGGTCACAGGATTTGCTCTGAAGCTATGTATGTTTCTTAACATGAGTGGTAAATAATGATGGCAGAGAAACAAGAAGTTGGGTATATTCATCTATGAATTTGTCCAGCATGTTAATGTTTTGAAATGATCAGAGGTAAGCTTTCTTACAATTGAAAAGGAAAATTAGACATATATAAAGATATTAAGAAAAAAACTAAAAATTTTGCCAATCTATTCTCTTGTAATGCAAGAAATAGATGATGTTATAGCTTCAAAAGCTGCTAACTTTCCACTTTTAAGTTATTAGGAGAGACTGCAAGTGCAGATGAAGATGTTACAAAGACACTTGTGTCTGTGTTTTAAAAAAATCATGAGTGTAGAAAGGTATCGTTGGGTTTGTAGGGGAGGTAAGATTTTTCCTCTCTCCTCTTAGGTTGGGTACTAGCGCCTGAGAATTAAACTGACAAAAGATCTATTAACAGGAGGAAAGCAAACACATTTTATGTGACATTAATGTTTCATGTGTCATGCAAGCCTTCACAGAAAAAGAAGTGAATACCCTGAGAAATGGACAGACCTGAGAGCTTAAGTTGTAGAAACATTTGGAGTACTCTGGTAATAAGAATGTCGTCCTCTTTCTGATGCAGTGAGGGTGCTTTTCACATGGGAAATTTTATGTCCTGCTTTTGAGGAGAATGGAGGAAATCCCCCCAGGAAAGGGGAGCCCTTCTTGCACCTGCTGTTTCTCAAGTGCTTTCAGCTCAAATGAATCAATATTCCTAAGTGGCATACTTCCGGGTGGCATGTTCTGACCCTTTAAAATTGTAGTTTTAATTTTGATCAGAGTGGCCTCTACGAAAAGTAAATGTTTTCAAGGAGAAGATACAAGGAGGGGGCCAAACCCAGGGATAGGGCTTGCAAAAGATGGTAGGTTCAATGATGATAATTTGATTGTGTTAATATTTTCATTAAGATTATAACTGAGTGTGTTCAAGTTCTAGTCTGAAGCTTCATTAAGTTTTGGTTGGCCTTCCCGAGACCTATTTTTCCCATAAAATCTGTTATTTTTCACATTCAGTAAAGTAGATTTAACATTAGAGCAGAAATGTGTGCATCTTCAATTCCTAGCCAAAAGAAGATTCTCCAAAATATTTGCTAAATGGGAAGGCATTGTAACTGTGAACATAATATTGCTAGAACTTTTTACCTGAGTGTCTCATTTATAGCTGAGCTCACCTTCTCTCAGATTCCTAAAGAATTATCTGTGACTACAGTCCCAGTTCCTTTGTGAAATAAACCATTCCTGTTTCTCATTATGCTTTATCTATTTTCTTCTCAACACAAATTCTTAATTACCTGTGTGTCTGTGTTTCCCTTTAGACTGAAATCTGCAGGGCCTGGTACCTGATAGGCATTCCACAAACACAAATCGTTGGACGAATGTATCTACAATGAATCTACACTGAATGTTTGCATCACTTCCCATCCTAGATTATTAATTTCTCTTGGGAGAGATACAAAAAATGACAAGGTTTATCCAGGAACAACATTCTGTGGCCCCACAGGGAAGCATTTTTATCATCTTGCATTTATTTAGTAATAAATATGGACTAATGTATTAACTAATATAATCCTTGCAGCTACCATATAAACAAGGTTTTTATTATACCCAGTTCATGGATGAGAAAACTAAATCTGGGATTACACATCTTCCCAACATCAAACAGAGGTCAGTTCTTCATTGGCATGCCACCATGTTTCAACAAAATTATCTGACGGTCAGTGTGGTGTGTAAATGTGTATCAACGAATGCTGTGTTTCCTCACAGCTGAAGATGTTAAGTTGTAACTGAGTGACTCCGGTAAGCTTCCCTCATAGGATGTAACTGAAGACACTTTCTGTAGAGGAATAGAGGATTTTTAAATCAATCATATTCAGACTTAGGGACTCATTCTGTCTTACCCAGTGTTGTAGTTTGTCATCCTTCATTAGCTTAAGCATCTGAACCACCCTACTTCTCTAGTGCTTAAAAAACCCAGGTTCCTCTGCCTCCCTCCTTCTCAACCACTGTGGCTGTCTTTTCTCCTGTGTTTTCTCTTGCCTGGGAAGATAATAAACTCAATAACTCCTCCTCTTTCTCCTTCTCCTTCTCCTTGTCTTCCCCTTCCTCTTTTTCTTTTAAAGCTCTGGTGGTCTTTGATAATAATCAAAGTGCTGTGAAAGAATATTCCAGAAGGATATTCACCACCATCAGATCCCAAACCCCAGGTTTAGACCGTTTGGTCTTTTCTATTATTGGTCAAATAATTAGACAAATCTAATTTGCTTCTGAAATACCATAAATCCATGTAGATGGAGACCTAGAGATAATTATGTAAATTAGTGACAAGATGACATAAGATAATGCTTTAAATAATGCAGAGTCCACGTTCTATATTGGAGCATACAGTAATAAGAAACAGATCAGCAAGATTTTGCTTAATGGACTCTCTTTGGGAGTCTGTTCTAGAGGATAAAGAAGGACTCAGAATTAGTTTACTGATGGTTTATAAACAATTTCTACTCCAGGGTGGAGTAGTGCTTAAGTATTTTTGAAAATAGGTTCGTAAGTAAGCTAAAATATGCCCCCTCCCCCAAGCTATCCCCCAAAGCATAACCCTAAAATTATCTGGGCTATCCCGATTATTTTCAGAGCCAAGTTTTATGTATAAGTTTCTGTTTAGTTCCTTGCCAAATAAATGAAAATTCAATATTTGGGAGCCTGTGTTCTTAAGGTTTAATCCATCTGTCATGTAGAAAGCGGAATTTGTGTGTATGTGTTGATGAGAGAGGACAAGTTTGTAGGTGCACATGAGTGTGTATGCCTTTGTGTATGCACTGTGGATTTCTGCATCGTGTACCAAAGTATTCTTATTAAAAAGAAGAACCTGAGGAAACACACTTATGTAACTCCCCTCTGCACATTCATTTTAAAGAGATTTTTAATTTTTTTTTTTTGCATATATGTTTTCTCTGTAGATCTGAATTCAGAGTTATTTGGAATGGTTTGACTGAATGAGGAGAGAAGTATGGGAATAGAGGCAAGTGGGTATAATCCGTGATTTTATAAAAAACTAGAAGGAAACTTTAAAGATTTTTCTCTAATTTTGGATGTAGAAGGAAGTGATGCCTCTTATAATTCACTATTCTTTGAAGCTGGTATTTCAGAGACTTTTTTTTCCTCCTTTAAATTGGATAATTTATAAATGAATGCTCCCAAAGGAACTCTTAAAATCAAAGTAAAAATATGCTGCTTGAAAATCGATTTGTCACCGTTACTTTTTAGTTTAAACATTTTTCAAATCTGATAATTACTTGGTTTTAAAATTCCATATGCTGGAAGTCAGGAATAAGCAAATAATGTAGGAGGGAGAACTGAATGCGGTGGGAGTATCTCTTGGGCCAATATTTCAGCTGCATCTCGCATATCATCTCATGGATAGAGATCATTACTCCCAGTTACGCCTATATACCTCAATTTTAGTATTTGGGTTGAGTTGAGAAAGGAGAAAAACCATATTCATCCTGGGGCATCTGATCATCAGGTGCTCTGCCTGCTATTTTCCGGATGTCTGACTAGATCTGATTTAATTCTCCAAGCAGTCCTGTGAGGAAGGTATCTTGATTTCACAGATGAAGACAAGAAGGCAAAGAGAGATGGAGGCTATTGCCACGTTCACCGTGAATTTAAACACAGTTCTTATGGCTCTTTCAAACTCCTTCCACTACAGAAGCAAGTTTTACATTTGAGTGAACATCAGAATCATCCAGAGAGCTTATTGAATGCAGATTATTGGGTATTATTAAATTATTAAATCCGACCCTCAGATTTTCCTGTGTGGTAGACCTGTGAGGCCAAGCATCTGCATTTCTAACAAGTCCCCAGTGATGTTGATGTAGCCGGTTGTGGGGCCACACTTTGACTAGTGCCCTATAACAATATGCACTCTTAAACCTGTTTCAGAGCCCTGTTAATATAAAGTATTCAGTGCCGGAGTGAAATCTTGAAAATTGGTGGCTTGGGTGCCTTTTGCTTGTCAAATACAGTAAGCATGCCCTTGGGGAGTGAGGCATTTTGCCTGGGGGTCCTTAAAGCTACAGGGTAAACATGAAACCTCTTCCAGGAGAGCCAGTTTTTCTTGATGGTAAATAGTTTGACATGATATTTTTAATGTTAAAATAAACGCCCTGCTGTGTTGTGGAGTCAAATATGAATGTGCATGGATTCCTAAGATAAAGCTCTAGATTTCAAAGAAATTTTGCCCTTCTTGTAGACAGCTTTAGGCTATATTTCAAGTCTCAGAGGTACACCTTGGCTCTCATCTGGCAATAAGCAGATTTAGCCAAGGGGGGAAAGAAAAGGTTATTTTACATTGATATTAAATACCTTCTTAGCTGAGAGTTTCTGTCTCTGGATTTAGGTTCCAGTCTGCTCCCTGACCTTATAGTGAGCATTCCTCAGGGTCTAGCCTTCCTGACCAGGTCACATCAACCTTTTCCTGAGGACATAGAGAAATGCCTGCATTAGAGATGACATTGCTGTTTAACACTGAATGCTATAAACTTCAAATTTTAAATATTTTAAGCCTGTTGTCTTCATGGAAGAAAAGAACCAAAGTCAGTTTTGGGGGATGTCTTCCTTCACTGATCCTAGAAGACTTTGGGACGCTTTGCATGGGACTATACGTGCATGAACACAAGCACACGCACACCAGCAAATAGAGTCCTAGGTTTTGTATACACTAGTTCCTAAGTCAGTGCCCATTGTCCTAGGCTGTATTGCTCATTTGAAGCAAGTGACCCTCTTGCCGAGGGGTTTCAGCCCCAGACAAATTCACTATGGATTCAGTGAGACTGAGGAATGACAATGGAATGTTCTTGGGGTGAAAGGGTTTATACCCAACTTTATTCCCATGGTGGCAGGTCAATCACTAGAATTCCATCCACTCGGAGCAAGTGTGTGCTTGGTCTCTGCCTCTGGGCCTCTCTGCCCCCACAGCCGTCTCGGTCTCTGTCCTCGGCACTGCCGCCACTCCAGCCTCTGCTCTCCTGCAGCCATGCAGCCCAGAGCACTGAGCAGAGCTCTTTAGAGTCAGTAGCAACGTATTGTCCACACGTGTGCAATGAGCAAGCTAACCAGGGTCAGGAGAGAATCATGACGATAGGAAACTTCACTTTCTCCACACCCTGTCTTTTTCTTTATGAAAAAAGCATGAGCCTGGGGCCTTTTCTTTAGGTCCCCAATATGGGGCTCTACTAAGGACAGTAGCACGTACTCACTGCCTCCTAGAAGTTATCTCATGACTGTTTTGGCTGAAAAAAAAATCAAAATGGGAATGTTTTATTTTCACATGAAAATTATAAGAAATAGCAATAATTTTTATTACAGGAAATGCAGTTTCCTTAAATAAAGTTTTATTGGAACACAGCCACACTTATTCAGGCTTTGTTTGGTTTGTTTGGTTTGGGTCTATGGCAGCTTTTGGCTGCTTTCTGGCTACAAGGGCAGAGATGAGTTCTTGTGACAGAGACTTTATAGCCCAAAAAGCCAAAATATATTTGACCTTTGGCAGAAAAAATTCAAAGATCTCAACCCTAGACTTACAGGAAGCAAACATATCTCTGCCATTAGGGAACCCGTACATTCTCTTCGATCCAGAATCAGACCAGTTCCACCCACAGGAGGTGTTCTCTCATCTGTCTATCCTTTCCCCAGGGAAAGTTTTGGTAGATACTAGTTGTCTGAATTCCTGACCATTCTTTATAGCAGAGGTAATAATGTGTCCTGAAAACAGAGTCTCTGGGCTCAGAATTCAAAGCTTTTAGAAATGAGGGAGGGAAAGGTATTTATTCTGTTACCAGTATAAAAGAAAGAAATAAAATGTCAGTACCTTTTCTCACCTCAATTCTTGAAATCTTTAAAGGAAATGCTCCAAGAAAATAGGAATATAAATGGAAAATGGGAAATATACTTATTCTGTTAATACAAGGAAGTGCAGCAGATAAAGAACTTTGAGAATCTCCTTAGATGATGTTGGTAGTGGTATTATCACCTTTTGGCCTTTCTCCAAGGAGAAATATGATGACTTACTCACTTATTCACAAGCACGTATTTCCATCCTGCATATTCTCTCCGAAAGCAGACCCTGAGCCAGGGCTTGCGTACAGCTAGTTATCACAGAAGATGACCCAGGAAATAGGGACTTGGGAGAGGAAAACAGGCTAGAAGTAATGCCAAGGCAAGGTGCCTTCTCTTTTAGTTTATTCTTCCTTAAAAAAAAAAGCTTTATTGAGATATAATTCACATAATACATAATTTTCCCACTTAAAATGTACAGTTCAATAGTTTTTTTTTTAGCATAGAGTCGTGCAACCATTACCACAGTCAATTTTAGAACATTTTCATTATACCCCAAAGAAACCTGTTCCCATTAGCAGTCACTTCCTATCCCCTTTCCCTACAACCCTTTCTCAGATCCTGATAACCAATAATCTACTTTCTATCTCTGTGGATTTGCCTATTCTGGGCATTTCATGTAAATGGAATCACAAGAGACTGTTTTCTTTCACTTAGCATGTTTTCAAGCTTCATCCACGTCGTAGCATGTATCAGTACTTCCTATCTTTACTGCCAAATAACGTTCGCATGTATGAACAAACTACTTTCTATCCATTGAGCAGCCGGTGAATATTTTAGTTATCTCTACTTTTTGGCTATTATGAGTGAGGATGATAGCAACATTAGTGCTGTGTACACGTTTTTTGTATGGACATATGTTTTCAATTTTCATGGGTATTTTCCTAGAATGGGATTGCTGGATCATATGGTAAACTTTATGTTTAACTTTTGGAGGAACTGTCAACATGTTTTCTAAAGTGATTGTACCATTTTACATTCCAACTAACAATGTATGAGGGTTTCAGTTTCTCTACATCCTTGGTAACAGTTGTTATTATCAGTCTTTTTGATTTTAGCCATCATAAGGGGTAAGAAGTGGTAGCACATTGTGGTTTTGATTTGCCTTTCCCTGATGGCTAATGATGTTTAACAACTTTTGCATGCTTATTGGCCATTTGTATACCTTTGGAATCTATTCAGATTCTTTGTCCATTTTTCAATTGAGTTATTTGTCTTTTTGTTATTGAGTTATAAGAGTATTTTATATATTCTTATATATAAAATAAAACATTTTCTATATATATTGTAGATAAAAGTACTTTATCAGATATACGATTTGCAAATATTTTTCTCCCATTCTGTACATTGTCTTCTCACTTTCTTGATGGTCTCCTTTTAAGCACAGAAGTTTTAGATTCTGATGTAGGCTAATTTATCTATTTTTTTCACTTGTGCTTCTCATGTTAAATGTAAGGAGGCTTTGCCTATCCCAAAGTCATGGCGATGTATTCCCATATTTTCTTCTAAGAGTTTTACAGTTTTGGCTCTTACATTTAGGCAGATCTATGATCCATTTTGAGTTAATTTTTGTTTATGGTATGTGGAGAAGGGGTCCAACTTGATTCTTTCGTGCATGTGCATACATGCGCATATCCTGTCATCCCAGAACCATTTTTTGACAGACTGTTTTTTCCCATATTGAAATATCCTGGTACCCTTGTCAAGACCCAATTGACCATACATGTGTGGGTATGTTTCTGGACTCTCAATTCCATTCCACTGGTCTATGTGTCTGTCTTTAGGCCAGTGCCACACTGTCTTGATTATTATAGCTTGGTAATAAGTTTTGAAATTGGGATGTGTGTGATATAGACTGAATATTTGTGTCCCCCAAAACATGTCTGTTAAGTTCTGATGCCCAATGTTATAGCATTTGGAGGTGAGGCCTTTGGGAGTTGCTTACATCATGAAGGTAGAGCCTTCATAAATATGATTAATGTCATTATAAAACAGATTCTAGAACTGTCCCTCATCCCCTTTACATCACATCAGGATACAGTGAAAACAAGGCCATCCATGAACCATGAAGTGGACTCTCACCAGATACCAAATCTGCAGGTACCTCAATCCTGAACTTCCCAGTCTCCAGAACTGAGAGAAATTTCTGTTCTTTATAAACACCCAGTCTGTGGTATTCCATTATAGTAACCCAAATGAACTAAGTAAAACAGTGTGAGTCTTCCAGTCTTATTTATCTTTAAGATTGTTTTGGCTATTCTGAGACCCTTGAATTTCCAAATGAATTTTAGGATTAGTCTACTAATTTCTTCCACAAAGAAGCCAACTGGGATTTTGATAGGGATTGTATTGATTTGTGAGTATTGCCATCTTAACAATATTAATTCTTCTGATCCATGAACATGGATGTGTTCCCATTTGTTTACCTTTTCTTTAATTTCTTTGAACAATGTTTCATCATTTTCGAAGTATAATTTTTATTCTTTTTTGTTTAAACACTTTATTCCTAAATGTTTTCATCATTTTGATGCTATTATAAATTAAGCTATTTTCATACTTTCATTTCAGATTCTTCATTGTTAGTATATAGAAATATAATTTTATGTATATTTCTCTTGTACTGTGCAAACTTGCTGAGCTTGTTCACTAATTCTAATAGTTTTTTTAGTGGGCTCCTTAGGATATTCTATATATAGGTTCATGTCATTAGACAATAGAAATAATTTTACTTTCTCCTTTCTAATTTGCGTGCCATTTATTTCATTTCATTTCCTTGCCTGATTACCTTGCTTAGTACCTGCAGTACAATTTTGGAATAAAAGTGGGGAGAGTGAACATCCTGGTCGTGTTCCTGATCTTAGGGGAATACCTCTAATTTTTTTTCCCTTTCAGTTTGATGTTAGCTGTGGGTTTTTACAAAGATCCCCTGTATCGGGTTGGGAAAGTTGCTTCTTTGCTACTTCATTAAACCTTTTGATGATGAAGGGCCTTGGATTTTGTCAAAACATTTTTTTTTTGCATCTTTTGGGATAATTCTGTGGTTTTTGCCCATATTTTCTGTTTTTATGGTGTATTATATTGATTGACTTTCAAATGTTAAACCAATTTTACTTTGCTGAGATAAATCCTCCTTGGTCCTGGTTTAATCCTTTTTATATGTTGCTGGACTTAGTTCAATAGTATTTTGTTGAAGATTTTTCCATCTATATTCATAACAGATATTGATCTGAAGTTTTCTTGTGATGTCTTTGTCTTGCTTTGTTATCAGGATACTAACTGGCCTCATAGAATGAAGTGGGTAATGTTCTCTCTTCTATTTTTTTAGAAGAGTTTGTAAAGTGTAAAGAATTGTTGTTATTGCTTCTTTAAGTGTTTGGTGGAATTTACCAGTGAAGCAATATGGAAGGGTGCATTCTTGAGTTGGCAAGCAATGGAGGCCTCTATAGCTGGATTCTGTCCCATTCCTACAAAGAATCAAGCGGATTGTATTTCAGAATCATTCACCAAAGGGACAAGAGAGAGGACATTTATCTACCTACCAGCTCCCATCCCATGTTATTTGATGGTTTCCTTGTCAAGTGTTAGCTCCTCTGCACTTTCAGGATTTCCATGTGTGAGCACTGAGTTCTTGTAGATTCCACACTACAGAATCAGAGATGCAGCAGTGCAGCTGAAGTGAGGCGCTACCAAATGTAACCATAGGTAGAAGCTTTCAGGTAGAAGCTGCTTGATGCATCAGTGGCTGGAGCAAATGGTTTGAGGGAATATTGAGTTAGGGAGAAAAAGCAATTAAATACGGGTGCATGCATTGATACACTTCAGTCTGCTTCTGCTCTCCATTATCCTTAATTATTCATAGAGACTTCAAAGTTGTGGCCACCCCCCCCAAAAAACAATCTACAGAAGACTTAAACATGAGAGTTAGTAGAACAAGCTTCAGCTACTACATCTGCAACTCATGGTGGGGCCACAATTGATAGTCCTCTCCTTTCTCCAACTCGTGGTATAGATCCCTCACCCTCATTCAGCAGTTAGTGCAGACAAGTTGCTGACCTGGTAGGGTAACTCAGAACTTCATCTCTGAGGGATATGAGCCTCAGTTGTTTCCCTTTTGTGAACTGCGGTTTCTGTAGTTCCCCATTTGTAGTTACTAGTCAGCATGGAAGCCCTAAGTGATGCCCCAGGGCATCCCCTAGGCGCCAGTGTAGCCCTGCCTTTCACTGTGTAGCAGCAGCCCTGCCACCTCAGGATATTGGGATCAGTTACTGCCAATGTAATAACTCCTTTCCTTGTTTGATGTTCTACTGTCATGAGGAACCCCAAATGACAAGATGGTATTTGTAGGTTCAGGTTCACTGGAATCCAATCCAGCAGAGCCTGAGGTTTTAGGGATAAATCCCCAAAACTGGAGACCAGATATGATGAGCATTGTCTATTTTACTTGCACCCCTTGGCTTTCTGGCCAACTGATTCTGGCTTTTAGGGACACAGCAACGTCTACATCACCCACTGCTCCAGTGCCAAATCCCAGGGCTCACTGTCATAAGTTCATAGGGTATTGCCCTGAGGTGGGCCTTATGTGAAACTTCAATAAGCTCTTCCGTCATGCTGTTAGGCTGATCGTCTCTGAGTGGTGATATTTGGTCAGATTAGTGGATTAACTGATCAAATACGCAGCATTGCTCCTCCTCTGCCATCAGAATGGTCCTTTAGTTGGTGATGATAAGTAGGATATGCTGCTCTAAATGAGGTGTCCTGTAAGTCTTTGCATGGTGGTGGTTGCAGAAGGATTGTAGGCCAGGAAGGCAATCCCATATCTGGAGGAAGTATCAATTCCATTTAAGTAAAATTCCAGTTAGAAATTGTCTGATAAGTCATTCTGCCGACAAGCAGCTGGCTGGTCTCCTTGGAGGACAGTGCCGTGCTGAGAGTCCGGCTCATCAGACTGCTCTGCGCAGGCTGGGCATTCAGCAGTGACCTTGGGAAGAGGAGTTCCATGCTGTCTGGCCCGTGTGCAGCCCTCATTCCTGCCACCACAACAACTGTGTGGAGGGCCTTCTGTGCAGGCTCTGGGGACAGGGGTTACTTGACAGTAACCTGGAATATGAAACACAAATGTAAGCATGTTTTGTATCCTCTCCAGTAGGTTCACCCATATGCCACTTCCCCAAATTTCTTTATCTCTGATATGATCTTATTCCTTTGGGGCAGCTGATCAGTAAGATAAGCCATTCATCAACAACCAGAATCTGTTGCTGTTCTGTACTTCAGCCCAGATCATTTCTTCCTCCACGTAAAGCAAATGACCACATGTTCTGTTCTCATATTTGGCCCCCTGGGAGGATTTCCCTTCACCACTTTCCCTTAAGGCTACCTGTGACTGGGGCTTCAGTGTGGTACCACTGTTACCTAGCACCAACATAAGAACCAGTCTATCAGGGAGCAAGGCATACATGCTCTTCCCTTCTGGTAGTTGATCATAGAGGGACATGAGCATCTATGTCCCCCTGAAGCTAAGGTCTGAGTTGAGAGAGGTGTATCAGTACAGTACTTCCTAACTCAGGTAGAGGAGTCTGGGAGCTGGAGCCACCCCTGCACGTAAGTTATGTATGCCTCCAAGACCCGCTTGCACCTGATCCTGAATGCACTACTGCCATCATATGATGGATCATGGCCGCAGCCATCCAACATTATGGTTTGATGACTCTGATAGTGCTCGTTCACAATGGGCAGTTCCAGCCACCTAATTTCTTGGTGATCTCTGGTCAGGCTCTTCAGATTCTACTAGGGCTCCGTAGCACTCCAAGAACAGTCTTTCAAGTGTTGAATTTTCTCCTGCAAAAGGCACAAGGCGCTGCCTTCGTACTCAACGTGAACACCTCGAGCACTATTAACTCTGCTGGGTCATATGGCCTGAGTGGCAGGACAGTGTGCACTGCATCCTGGAACTGCTGCAGAAACTTCCCTTGCTCTGCATGCCACTGAAAACTGGCACCTTTCTGAGTCACCTGATAAATGGCTCAGAGTAATATTCCCAAGGGTGGTATAATCTGCCTCTAAAATTCAAAGAAACCTACCAAATGCTGTACATTTTTTTAGAGCTATGGGGTACAAGGTGTGACAACTTGTTCTTTACTTAGGAGAGGATATCTTGACATGCCACAGACTACTAGCTGTTTATCCTGCTTCTAGGAATACAACGGTCTGTTAGCTGTAGTCACAGATCTTTGCAGGTCGAGACACCCGGTTGCCACTTCGGCTTTGCTTTTCCCTCACAGTAATTTCATCCATCTTGCCTCTGTCTGTTCAGTAATACCACATGGGCTCTGCTGTCGTACAATCCCATTGTCCTTATTGAAGCTATAAATCCCAGTTCTGTGTCAGCATCACCTACTGCTAACTCTATTGTGCAAAGTAGAGCATTAGGGAGCTTCTCAAAGATGCTGCTGGTTCCCTGCTGATAACTTCCAGGCCACCAGCTGATGCTATCCCCTGTTCAGTCTTGGGGTGTTACTCTTTTTTTTAACATTCTGCTTAAATCTTCTACTAAAACTCCTGTAAGCCACAGGGAGCAAGGTGTTGGGGATGGTAGCTGCAAGCCACCTCCCCAGTGTGCTGTACTATGGCTTCCTTGTACTATACCTCCTTTGGGGAGGTACAAGTCAGTCTGTACCTAAAGCAAAATCCAGGGTACTTTGCTTTCAGAAATCTCCAGAATAGACCACTCAAGTCATCCACTCTCGGAATTACCCACAGTTCCAAGAGGAGCTCATTTCATGTACTTTCTCTTTCTGTCTCTTGGGGCCAAATTCAAGTGGGATGGAAGCAACACTAATTTCTTACTGGTCCTTGCTCTCTCTTATTTTTCTGAAATTCTGTCTGTCGTCTTCTCCAGCTCCAAGCTTGTTTTGCTCTCAGTTGGACCGTCTGTGGGTGTGCGGCAGCCATTACTAGTGCTCCCTAATATCTAGTTCTCTCTTTCTTCTGGGTATATGAGAAACACAATTGTTTGGCCTCCGTGCAGTTAGGCAGAGCTGTTTGACTAGTTCTCCTCGGAGGTGGTGGTCCGATCTGCTGTAGGTCACATCTGAGCTAAGGTAGCTGTGTTATTATTCTGCTTAGCCTGACATAACAAAATGTCCCACTGGGGGGCATAGACATCTATTTCTCGTGGTTGCAGCAAAAGGTGCTGGTAAATGTGGTTTCTGGTGAGAGTTCTCTTCCTGGCATGTAGCCTGCTACCTGTTGGCTGTGTCCTCACGTGGCCTTTCGTGTACGTGTGCATGGCAAGAAAGAGAGGGCCGAGCACTGGTGTCTCTTCTTCTTATAAGGGCACTGTCCCTATCAGATTAAAGCCCTATTCTTACGACCTCATTTAATATTAATTGCTTCCCTGATGGTCCTGTCTGCAGATGCAGTCCCATTGAGAGCTGGGGCTTCAACATATGAATTTTGGGGAGGTACCAGTCAGTCTGTAACAGCAGTGAAAATCTGTTGTGCCATTCTCCAGCTTTCTCTTTTCTTGACTTGTCAACCCTGGAAGCCACGTATTCCAGATGGTACAGTTATGAGATGGAAGTAAGCTGAACCCTAAGTCAACACTTAAAAGGGTGCTACTTCGGAGGGCCGATGCAATCAAAGAGAACGTGGATTGAGTAACAAACACTGTAGATTAAATGATGGAGGTATGGAGGCTGGCTTACTACCTACTGTAGCACAACCTATTCTATGCTAATACATGTAGTGTATAGCACCTGGCATGTATATACCCCCTAATTTATTTTTATCTCATGACAACCACACAGTCCTTTAAATCTAGGAAGTTTTATTTCCATTTTTTTCTGTAAATAAGTGATTATAGGGGAACAAAACATACTTTTTTAGTTAATTTCACAAATTAATACATAATATTTTGCATATTGCTTTCCCCAAGTCATCATACGGTTTACGTAAAGATCATTTATTGACTCTACGATGGTTCAGTCCAAAGACTGAGATACTCTAAATTTGAAGACATTCTTTTCATATAGTTTTTGCTTTACATATTTTGTTTGCTGATGAAAAGGCTTTCTGCCATGTACTTTGAAGAAAACAGTATCGCTTCCAATTATCAGTTTTAAAATATGCCTTTATTTTTAATTTAAAATTAGTGTGATCAGATCCATTAAGCAACTGGACCTTTCATTTCTCAAAACATGACATTTTCCAGGCTTTCTCTTGCTTTGGCTCTCAGGTAGCTTTATTTATGTGCCACTCTCAAGGTACCCAGAGCTTTCTCCTAGAATTTATTGTGTTGAATAATAAGAACTGCTACTCTAAGGACCCTGCAGTCTGCAGGTAAGTCACCTAATGCAGGATGCAGAATAAAAAAAAAAAACACTGTGTGTGGGTTAGGGTGGTTGCTTCTGGAAAGATCAGCAAAGGTGTGTTTTTAGCCTAGTGTCATACAATTGATGTAATGGTCCAATGATTTATCAGGTAAAATGAGACATTTAACAATAAAACAGGCCATTAGGAAGCCACCAGTGAGTCATTAGAGTAGGCATTTCCATTTTAAGGATGGTCTCAACCTTGTAGCAGAGAGTGACAAAGAAATGGCTTACCCTTCAGGAGATCGCTAAGCTATTTTTTACTGCCTTTACGTGGTACCTGAAGGGAACGCAAGAGGACAGAGAAACAAATACAGTCAGCTTCCCGTTGCCACTAGTGACAGTACCATCTCCAATTATAGCCCTCCACGAGGTCTCTGAAATTGTATTTCTGAAACGGTCATTTATTAAAGGCTTAAGGCTCTTCTGATAAATAAACTGGGAGGTTCTGTCACACTCCTCAGAGGGCAAAGGAGGCTGTGTTTGTGCTGCGTGGGAGAGCAGGGACGGCGTGGGCCGGTGGGGGCCACGAGGTGCAGTGTTGGGCTGTGATTCAGTTCCGTGATTAATGAAGTGACAGGCAGAGAGGCAACTTCATTATCTGCGGTGCAGTGGAGCCATCCATCTGCGGGAAAAGAAAGTACGGTGAGGAGGCCGGAGGCAAAGGCTGGGTAAGGAAGTAGCCTGTGCTAGTTAAGTGGGTGGTCCTGGGAGATAGAAATGTTTAAGGGTGAATCATGGATTAATTTAGAGGCTTGGGACAGGTCACTTCACTTCTCTGAACCTCACTTTTCCCATCAGTAAAATGGGGATAAGAATGTGCTTTACAGACCGACTGTCATAAATATTGAATAAAATGATTTGGGTAAAATTCTGAGCATGATACTATAAACCAATAATAACCATTCACGTCTGTGAACACCTGCGAAGTGCTTTACATATTATCATTTAAAAGCTTCCACTTACAGCCTAACAAATCCTGACAAGGTGGCACACTTACCGTCGCTGGAGGGAAAATGAAGGCAGAAGGAAGTTTAGTCACGGGCTCAGGGACACACAAGTAGTAAGAGAGTAGCTAATTCTTTGAGCTATAAAACGGGCCTTCCTCATAGGACACTGCAGATAGGTTGAATAAACATTCAAGGCAGCCAGGCAGAGACCATTTTCTCAGGAAGGATATGTAGAAGTTAAAAAAAGAAGAAAAAGAAAAAGAACTCTTATCTTCTCTGTGGCTCAACTTTAGCGTCTTGCCTGTTTGAAAGGATGGTTCTTCTGGAGGATGGTTTCAAGGGGAGTAATTCATAGTGAATGTTTCAACACGTACATTGGGATGGTAAAAATACCTACTGTCTTCCTCCAGTAGGCTGAGAAGATCAACTGAGACAGTACATACACACATTATAAAATACTAGACATTATTATATGGCTAATGAGAATTATTTTGATATCGATTCTGTAGTTTTAACCAGTGTTTCTAGAATCAGGTATTCTCAGCATCCTTAGTTTCCTGGGCCTATTTAGTTACCTCTGGGAAGAGGAGTAAGTGTTTTATATGAGGATTACTTCTAAGTGCCAATAGGCCAAGGAGGTGATATAAATATAATTCAGAAAGCAGTAGACTCCTGCGCTCCGTTATGATGTCCTTCAGAAAGGGAAGGTGGCAGGGGCAAGCGTGAGCGGACATGATTTTTAATCATGGCTCTACTGTTCATTAGCTATGTTCATGTTCATCGATAAGTTATTCATCAGATACTAGATCCAAATTTAACTAAGACTCAGTTCTTGCACCAAACCTGATATCCTGGTAAAGAAGACAAACTCATAAGCAAATAACAAAGTCTTCCCCCAGACAGACATTAAAGAGTATGTGGTCGTTTCAGTTTAAAAGGATGAGGTGAATTACCTATCTGGAAACAATAGAAGGATTTTAATAGCACCATCTGCTTTTACATACATTTTGAAGTGCCTTCTATTAGGAACTATGCTATAGACAGAAGTTAGGGGTAGGAAAAAAAAAAGTTATGCCCACTCTGAGGGACTTCTCAGTAGAGAATCGGGTATGTAAAGAAGTGACTTGCCACAGGGTGGGTTGGATGTAATAATAGAGCCCTGGATATTAGTGTTGGAGGAGGAGACTCATTGGTAAGATCACTGGGTGGTGTTCATAGTGGCACGCAAAAAAAAAATTATTTGTGGATATTTTAAGCAGAAAAGGAACTTGTTAGGACTACATTGGGTAGCTCTCTGAATTGGCTGGAAGGATAGACAACCAGGTTGGCAAAATAGGCAGAAATAAAGGGAAGATAGAAACCCCAAAGCAAATCTTGCCACTGAATCAGTGTGCTGAGGCCACTTCCTCGGCTGTCTCCATCAAGCATCAGTGCGCCGTTCTGAACGGTCACCCCCACTGGCCTTGGATGTTGCCCATGACCCACTCTAAACTCAGCGTGTTGACATGTGCCTCTGTTTGATAACAGGTAGGTCTCATGCTTTCTCTTTGTTGCAAAGAGAGCTGGGAAAATGAGTCTTTGGCAGCCTCTGTAGTTGGAACCGTTCTGTTTCCCACTTTGATTTGTAAAGTAAGAAATTCTCCAAAGGTTGGAAAGGAGTTTAGAAACTGGACAGCCAAAAATGTACGTTGCAGATAACACAAGGTCACATTTTCATCTTTGCTAATTTTCTTGTGACTGTTGGTAAAGAGAAAATTGATTTACTATCATTTCACATTTATGGAAGAATATATGTAAAGCTACCATTATGCTATAGTAATTGATCAAAGGGAAATCCCAGGTACCTCCATAAGCTGTTTGTTCCTTATTCCTTTCCAACCCAGGAACAAGATAGGCACTTACTCAAACTCCCTAACTCAAAACATAGCTCTGTACCAAAGGACTAATAAACAAGCCCAGCTTGTTTCTTTTGTTCCCTTTTGGGGGGAATAATTACTTTCCCTATTTCTTTCTTACCAATTTCACCAACATACTTTATCTCAAGGAAATTACATTTGCTCACGTAGGTGTGTGAATAAGCAGAATGACAAGAGTTTGTTTCAGCTGGAATTAGATGGATATTGCAATTACTTGGGGAAAGAACATTTCCCTAAATTCAGCTATGAATCCTCCACAGATCAAAACAAGGATCATTTGAGAGATGTTTCTCTTGCCTTAA
Organism: Smutsia gigantea; assembly: GCA_032199065.1. Lineage (NCBI taxonomy): Eukaryota > Metazoa > Chordata > Mammalia > Pholidota > Manidae > Smutsia > Smutsia gigantea. The sequence continues at coordinate 659,767 of JAVSCE010004426.1, forward strand.
TACCTGTGGTATTTTGTGAACATGCAGCAACCTCTTATTATGTTGGTAAAATACTTTTTTTAGTACTAGGGAAACAAATATATTTTGAGCTTCTCCATGGCAAGGAGAACAAATGGGCTGAATTTTTTTTTGTCAAACAAGGGGATTATGAGCTTTTCAAGCATGTGACAAAGACTGGAATGGAGGTGTCAGTGATGTTTCTGCAGCTCCAAAGAGTATTAAACATAGAATCTCCATTTAGGATTATAATAGCCAAAGAGTTTCCTTTCCTGACCATGTTCTGCCAGGCTCCCCAGGTGCCCTTTCTTTGGTTTTTTTGTTACCATCCCATGATCCACTCTGCCCCAGAACACATTTATCTCAGTTTTTAGTTTACAGTTTGTTTACCTAATGGTGAGTAACTTTCTTGAGGGCAAATATTGTGTTCTTTCTCCTCAAGAACGCTTAGTTCTAATCACTTAGCTCTTAGCATCTAATTGAATCAGAACATTTGAAGGGATGAATGACTTGAACATGCTTGGTGGTATCATGGGATTAAAGTAGAAATTTGTTTTTTATTCAGAGTAAATATGTCAGTCCAATAGTAGGTTTGAGTGTGCACTGTAAGTCCGATAGTGTGTTAGGTATTGGAGCTAGATATGACATGTAACAGACATGATATTTCCATCTCAAATATTGAAATCCAAAAGAAAGTGCTTCCAGGTAGAGAGAACATAAACTTAGGTATGGTTCAAGGGGCTGAGAAGAAGTTCCAAAATACATTTCTGGCCAGGTTATTGGATAATCTATATAAGTAAAGTGATAAATGTGTTTTAACAGAGATTTTGCTGATATAATAAGATTTTAAAATAATTTCTGGTTAGCAGAAGTGATGGCAATTTCTCAACGCTACCCTCAACAATAAATATCTATATATGAAAAGTGATATATATTAAGTTAGGAAGGAAAACCACATCCTACAGTATGTTAGAACAAAGAGAGATAAAATGAAAGGTTAAAATGACATAAATGGAGAACATAAATGTTATGGATTTCCTTAAGGAATAATCAAGGACCATTGGAATTGGAACAACAAACAAAAATATAATTAAAGGAAACATTGTGGATTTCAAAGAGAATGGTTCTGAATATGTACATTGAAAAGAGTGGAGGGAGGTGGTTTGTAAAGACACTTTCTTGGCAATATTTTTTAAAAGAAAAAAAAATTCTCTAGTAATATATATGAGAAAAAAAAATCCCAATATGTTTATGAAGGAAAATAAATGGGATATAATCAGACTTTAATAGGATGTGCCCCAAACCAATGAAAGTATGTTTACCAATGTTGAGTAAAAGAATTATAATCTGAGAATCTTACATTGAGCCAGTTTATTTTTCATGATGAAGTTAATAGAAACTGTATTATTACATGAGTAAGAATTCAAAAATTCACCACCCACATACATATCCTTTTGGCAAAAGCATCAAAACTATTCTCCCCAACTGAACCTCAAATCAAAATTAAATCCTTACAATATAGTATTTAAGAAGTTGTATTCTAGTTAGGAAAAATCTATTTTAACGTGGGCATAATTTGAAATAAGACAAATTATTAATATGCAAATATTTTTTACTATAGCATAATTTAGAATAGTACAAATTGACAAAAAGTTAAATGTTTAATGTTAGGAAAATGTACACATAGTAGAATATAATGTAATTTAAATTATTAGGCAATCTCTATTGATATAAGGAAATCATATGACACAGTTTTAAGTCAAAAAAGAAAAAATATACATGTGTGTATGTATAAATTTACATGTGAATGTGTGTATGGAAATATATACATTTTTCTTATAATTTTCTTCAGGAATTTCTACAAAGAGTATCATTCTTTATAGTTATATTTTTATATTTTTGCATTTATTTCTAACTTTCTTAAAGGAAAAGAAATCAAAGTTTTGGAAAAAAGTAGTAAGGGCATATGTAAAAATTTTGTCCATAACTTAAAATTTTCTAAGGATTTTAGCCTTGGGAAAAGACTCCCTTGAACTTCCCCTTCCCAACTGCTAAATCACAGTGTAGCTGTATTCATATTAAAGGAAGACAGAATTATCATTCTGGGAAATACAGTGTAATGCTAACAAATTACATGAATAAGACCAAATGCTAACAAATTACATGAATAAGACCAAAATTTTTTATTTTTTATTTTCCATCTGACTTTTTTGCCAAATGGAAAGTAGAATAAATATTAGTAAGAATGTATTATTATTATATTGTATATAAGTAATACATTAAAATAGTATATATCTATAATATATTCTATAATGTTATTACAGAAAAAGGAAAGACTACATTAGGAAGATATCCAGATACTTCAAATGATTTCTAATACCAAGCCCAAATACATTGGACTCTAGGGAAGGGACGAACTTGAAGAGGAAATAAGCAGAAGCCTTGAGAAAAACATGCAATGTACAAGAAAAGGAAGGAGACGTGCATTATGGATGGGATAGATTGGTAAATCTGACACCAATTTCTGGATAACACTTGAGAAAATTAATAACCAATTATTTGTGAGTAATCATAGGAAAGGGGCAACCACTGGATTTCAGCATGTGTTCCAAAATACCGGGCATACAAAGTTACTCTTGGTTTGAATCGTTCTTAGACTTCTATACAAGGTGTTTTTTTTTAAAGGTAATTTCGAGGCCTTTATTAAATTGAGCAAGACATTTGATGGTTTTTACTGATTTCCACCTGGGAAATTGGGAAGTTGTTAATAAAGAATGTGGGTCATGAGATTGTGCCCTAAGGATGACATCGGAACACCCAGCAACACTGTTCTCATTTGTCCCCGTCCCTTTCGCAAAGCTGGATGTGGACTGGAAAGGCATGCAAATGCCTGAAAACTGAGGCTCACCTAACAAATATGGAATTCAAGATGATTCAAGCTGATGGGAACACACAGCCAAACCCAAGGAAACTTCACTTAATGTGATTAAATTCAAATTCAGTTGTTTAGGCTCAAAAACAAAGAAGAACAGAATGGGAGACCTATCTGGCTGCTGTTAACATAAACATGGGCTGGTTTTTACACAAAGCAGATCCACAAGGGAACAAAATGATGTAGCTATTAGCTATTCTCATTTCTTTTTGGATTCCATTAATAGCAGGTTAATGTCAAGTCCAAGGGAGCTGATAGTCCTGTCCTCAACTGCTTCTTAGTTCATATTGGGTATGATGTCTAGTAGGTGCTTCAAGAGGAAGCCAAGAGGAGAGTGATCGGAGTATTTCCGTGAAATTAAAACAAAACCCAAAACCTCTCTGATGGTACCATAGATATCTGGCTTACGGGAGAAAGATTTTAAGGCCATCCTGATGACAGTCTTTATTTATTTAAAAGGCTTTTATGTAGATAGAACAGAGAATAGATTTATTTTGCATTGTTCCAGCAGGAGGTAGAAATAGTTTTAAGGACTGCGGAATGCAATTCATCATGAAGAACTTTTTAACTATTAAAACTGTGTGAAAGTGGAGTGGAAAGCCATAGGAGGTGATGAGCTCCTTGATTGACAGCTACATGGAGTGAAAGCTGAATTGAGTGGCTGTCCAAAGACTTCAGTTCTAAGGTGGTCTGAGCTTGTAGATTCTGTTTACCTTTTAACTCCAAAAGCTGACTTTTAATATCTTATAATCTCCCCTAGATTACAAGATGCCTCAGTGAAAAGACTAAACAGAATCTCTTGGGAGGAATTGAAATGCGTTTGGCTTGCTGTTCTTTTAGTTTAGCTGAGATTGACATTACCCATGACATATGGATGTATCAGGGTCTATATTATGACTGTTGCTTTGTGCTATATACAATGAGGTCATTCTTCAAATACTTCAATCTTTCTTTTAAGTCCCTTCAGAATTAGCTTTAACAATGAATAAAGACTTTAAATCACTACATTTCACTATGCTTTTAAATAACTGAAACAAGAGTTTTGTGTTTGAATTGAATTCTAATTCTAGGTGGCACACAGGTTTTGAAAGCCAACTTCCACAGCCAGGGCATGAAGGCAGCCTTGTTGGGCAAATTTACACTCTACATTAATACTACAATTATGTCCACGTTTACTGAATATTTACCCTTTGTGGGTCACACGGTCACTTTATGTTCTTTATCTCAGTTAATTCTTACGAAAATCTTGATAGATAACACTCCCATTTTATGGAAGGGAAACTAAAGTTCAGAGTTTAACTTACATGTCATGGTGATACAGAGCAAAAGCTTTTACCTTTGAACCTCATATCACTGTAGAGTGAGATTTATTTTGAATACACACAATCCACAGTTCCTTTCTATTTCCCCCCCACTAGCCACCTGGGAGCAGATACTCCAGGCATTTCCTTTTATACTTGCATCTTTTCTTTTTTAACCAGCTACACATGGAAAAAGAAAATCAGGCTTTGTTTTTTATATATAATCTCCCTTCTACCCAGCCTATTTATAAGTTTTGTTTCTAAATATTTAGAACTACCAAAAGCCAAATTAAAAAAATTTTGTATTCAGGTGAATCTAAACTATGTCGTGTTCCCAGCTGTCATCTGTCATCTGTCAAATGTCTCCAAACCTCACCTGACAGACAATCAACTGGGACCCTTCATTGGTGTCCACAACCGGTAGCGCCCTGACCTAGTTCCCATGGAAAATAACCAAAGAAAGAAAAGATTGCCAGCCTACTGAAACAAAAAATGATATAAGGACACATTCAGAGGGATATACTTGGAGCAGGAACGAATTAATCAAACTGTAGGGGGTTAACTAGTTAATTCGTTGTATTTCTATGGAACGTTGACTACCGTGGCTGAGCCTATTATTCAGTGTTTCAGTACACATGTCATAGAAGACATTCTGCAGTCAGAGCAGACACCCCGCCTTTGTATTCGTTCCAGCCATGCAGGATTAGTCATTGATTTCACCAACAAGAAGCACATGCAATATCGTCACCTGCCGTTGATGGTCTCTCTCTTGTTCAGTGAGCAAGGCTACGGGAAATGGCAAGGCGACTTAGTTGGATATATTAATTTAACCAAGTATCTAAATACACAAACAAGCATATTGAGATAAGGCTGTGACATACCTGTAACAATTTTCTTCCCTCTTCTTGTTTATATGAGTGAATTTGCTTTGCCCATAGATAACTCCTTTGAGAGCCACTCTAATTAGATAACGCTATGGCAAAGGGGCCAGAGATGGTATCAAAATCATTAGTTCTTTATTAGTTTGGGGACCACAGGAAAAATCCTTTAAACAGTGAAAACCTCTTTCTCTCTCTCTGGTTCTCTTCTCTCTCTGTCTCCCTGCCTCCCTTAAGCATATGTTCATTCTTATGTCCATTCCTCAGCTAAAATAAAGTTTGGTGTGAATAACAAAGCTCCTAAAATCACACACTAGGAGAAGTCCTTCCTATGCTGTAACTCTTTTAGGGAGACCGATCGTAAAGAAATTATTTTGATGCATGTGTGTTCTAAATTTCCATTGAATAGTCTTGAGCTAAAAGTCTCATGCTTATTCAGAGACACTATTATCTGATTGGATGCACTGCTTGGCAGAAATCACTTTTCAGCTCAGACAGGGGATGGCGACAGAGTCTCATTACGTTAATTTTATTTACAGGGCAGCCCGGTTTCCTGTGCTGTGAGCTGGGTGGTTATTCAGCTGTCTTGACTTCGGTGGGTTTGCCGCACAGCGTATTTTTGTTTCCGAACCATTTTGGCCCTGGAAAGATGTCTGGCCTTGTTTCACTTTCATAACTCTGATGAAAGCCACAGAAGTTTCCAGGAGCCAGAGCAAGCGACTTGTGGGGCCTTCTCTTGTACCATGTGAATGGCTACTGGATGGTGGGTTCTCGTAAGAGCCCCTGTCTCCTGAGGTTTTACTTTTCAGGGGAAGCGAATATTGTCTGTGAATGTGGCGTTGACTTGCCTGTACCACACATCTGAGGCTGGGCTTATAGCCACTAGGGTCCTAGATCTGCTACCTTCTTCTTCGTGTGGGTGGATGTGGGGTCTTACTATACCCTCTTGCTCTCCCCTAGGATATTCTGAATTACTACTTAACACAAAGGATGTGAGGAAAACTGAGAAAGTGTTTGGACTTGACTGTGAGGCTGCTATTATTTTTGTTCCATTTGTTCATTCAAGTACTAATGTTTTCACACATTACAGGGTACTTACACATACATTCAGTCATATAAGCATCACAACACATGGGGAAGCAACACAGAGATAGTGATGTCCATTTCATTAAAAAGGTTCAGAGGAGTCAACTGATTTATGTGGGTCACCCCGCCCGAAAATATTGGAGCTAGAATTTAAACCTCAATCTCTTAACAAGGAATCTGTTTTTTTTTCTTACTTAGTAATGGTCCTAATGAAAATTAATATGTTAATTATATTAATCTTAAGAAATTATTAAATGTATAAGCATTGTGGTACATTTGGAAAACAATTATACATTGAACTGTACTCAGATCCCCGAAAGAGACTGATGATTGGTGAGAAACCGAATTATAACTAAATTTAAATTTATATTCAGAAGTGAAAATTAAACATCCTTTCAAAATATTTGCAGCAGACAAGACTGTATTTTATTTTAGGTGTGACTGAATTGCATATGCTGTAAATGAAAGGGACTGAGGTCCCGTGGTATTATAGGGCTGGCAAAGGTCCTCACACAGCCCTGCTTTTCTGATACAGGGTTGGCTGATCCCAAAAGCTAATGAATTTCCACCTTAGAAGGATTGTGCAAATGACTTATTTGTATGTGTATAGGGCATAAACTATTGCGAGCGCTCATCCCCAGCTAACTCATACCATTAGCTCCTGTTGACCAAGCCCATGTGATCTCTGGGTATGGTGCTAAGTGCTTTGCTTATGTTATTTTGGAATTTACTAGCCACTGCCAAAGGGCAGGTGAGGTACCATGAGCCTGATCGAGACCTAGAGAGTAAAGCATTTGCTTGGTAATTAAGAAACTGGGGTTGGAACGCTGGCCTAACTCAAAAGCCAGTGGCTGCACCTCAGTCTCCCACAGCCATTGCCCCAGGCATCTAGCACAAGCTCCAGCTGCTGCCAGCTGCCTCCCTGTGTCTTAGCCCAGAGCTTCAGAAGTACTGCAAAAACTAGCAAGTAAGCGAGCAGGGAGCTTCTACTCTCTTTACCTCCCTCCCTCCTCACTAGTGAGTGACAAAGCTCAGGTTCCTTGGAAATGAAATGTCAGACATTTATACTTGTTATAGCACAGGCTTGGTGCAGTTGGAACTTTCAGCACTTACTCCTGTCTTTCGTGCCAGAAGAAAAGAAAAAGAAAACATTAAAAAAAAAAGAGAAAGAAAATCATGCATTTGCTTCAGTGGGTAGATGCATAAAGGCTAAGATATTTCTTTTAAATGGGTATTGCCTCAATTTTCCACTTTTCTTTTCATGTGCAGACATGGCCTCATTGTCTGGGAGCTTTTTCTACCAATAAGATTCCAATATATTTGAAGTTTTGCCATTAAACATCAACTGTAAATGTCATTCTTCTGCCTCCTTCCCACCTCTTAAAAACATTAAGCTGGATTTTACCCTGAACATGCCTCAATGTTATTTTTAGAATATAATTATCCTGGTTTTTCTTCGATACTCAAAATTAAGTTTCCATTTTTCTAGATTTTTAAGGACGACAAAGTAAAACAGCTTATTTTAGAATCAATTTCTTCAACAGCTGAGATTGTTTTCCATAACATTCTGTTCAAAACAGTTTCCATCGTAGAATCATCAACCAGATAATCAGGACTGATACAGAGAAAGCTACAGCCAGATGGGGACCACAGTTGGGTGGCAAAGTGTTTGGAATATAAGGAAGAAATAGTCTGTAAATTTTATAATAGGGAAATTGGATGAGCAGTTCAAATTTATGAGCTCAACCCTGTGATTGACCCAAGGGCAGCTCTTGGCTGAATCCTGGTACATCTTCCTTGTTCTGTTAGGTTTCCTGACTTGAGGGAACCCAGCTGGTGGGTGGGAAACGTGACAGTAATGGTCATAGTTCACATCTGCAGCTGAGTTCACCTAACTTCTCATTACTGCCTTAATTTACCTCAGCAAGTTGGATCTTTAGAAGTTTGCTTTTACATGGAGATTATCTTAACATCTCGAAAATAAAGTAAGGTGATAGAACTACAATTCTTACATGCACACTATAGTGAAAGATTTCATCTGCATTCCATGCTTACTGGTTTTAGCTCATAGCACTCTAACATACAGCCAAGAAAATAAGCCTTTTTTCAGGGCCTGGGAGCAGTTGATGAACATTCAAAAACATTGTAAGCAAGATTCACACGTGCAATGCCGAGAGAGCAGGAGCATCCAGGTCCTGCCTGCAGTAGCAGTAGCCGGTTTTCAGTGAGGCAGCAAGCTCAGTAAGAAGGTAGTGCTAAAGTGGCCACTCTCCATATGACAGATGGAAAGCTGACCTTGACCCAGGACGGCAGGTGAGGAAAGGATGGATCTGTCCTGTCCTTTCTTTTCTGTGGCATTAGTTGTTCATTCATTCATGTCAGCCATTTGACAATGGAGTGCCTATTTTCTGCCAGGCATAGTGCTAATTGCTGGTGACAAAAAAGCGAACAAGTTGAAAGAGTTTCATTCTCCATGGAGTTAAATGGAGGATATAGATACACAAATGGTTAGGTACCTTAATGTGTGCCAAGCCTGGAATAAAATCATGTAGACTGATGAGGGTACATAGGGCAAAGACATCTACCCCAGGGTGAGGGTAGGGGGCCATGAGGCCTCCCTGAGCAAGTGATGTTTGTACTGAAGCCTTGAGAGTTACTCAGGCAAAGGAAGACATCCTTATTGAGGAGGGATTTTGTCTTCCCTCAGTCTTTTGCCTAAAATATGAGATACAGGGAGTGGAGACTGTTCTAGAAGAATTATCTTCCCCAAGGGTTACCTTATCTCTACCAGGAGATAAACTGCTACCTCAGGGCATTTGTTTTTATGTAGATGTCAATGTGGAGACATGTTAGTTGACTCCACATAGACTTACGGCTAAGTTTACAGTTATCTTTAACTGTACCTATATCTACTTGGGGATATTGAACTAACCCATCTTAGTCTGGATTCACTCATTAAGAATTGAATGGACAGTTGTATGGACAAGGGCTGGTGTCACCCTGACCTTTGGTCTTGTGCTCAGGACAGCAAGAATGTATTCTTTCCAGTCTCTATGATCACCCTAAAGTTACTGAAAAATCAGGTCATCTAAAAATTTAATGGAACTCCTAGAGATAAATTGCAGTTTCCTTGTACTTGTCATTGGTTGACACTTTTAAAATATATTGTGAAGTATTTAGGCTCAGTTGGGTTGGGATGTTGAGATGGAAACAAATTCTTAAAATGTCCTTTGCCTTCATTAAAATAAGACTCAATAGAAAACTGTTATATAGGTGTAAAGAAATCAGCAGAAAAAGCAGATTATCTGATTTATTTTAAAAATTGTAATTCTGTATCACCTACAAAATTGTGGGAATTTCTGTTTTACATTTTATTCACTTGTTCAGGTTTCCGTGACACCAGGTGGGGTGTTACCTTCAGTAAGTTTGTCTTTTGCCCAAACAAGCTGAATGACTCACAGTCTTCTTTGTACTAAATATGACACTTGCTTTAAGACACACAGAAGGATGAGTAAGTACTTATTGGAATTATTTAGTGTAAAAAAATCACTTAAAAGTCCCATAGCAAAACTCCTAGCAATATTTCTGAATATTGTAAGTAGTGGCAAATTTTAAAACCAGGGCTAAACTTTAACCTACTATTTCAATAAGAGTTCATTAAAATGCTACTAAGTGTTCTCATGGAAAATATATTTGCTTTAGTCCAATTTAATAAGCATGTATTATGCTCCTACTATGGACAAAGCACTTTGCCTTCACTGTAACTGTTACCGTTAGAGCCTTAAATATCCAGATATGAGCACCTCTTTATTGAACTGTGGCAGGGGTGTTCCTCTATCAGATTTTTTTCTTATAACATTTCTCCCAGTTTTATTACATTAAAATAATCTTTTTTATTGAAGTATAGTTGATACACAATCTTATATCAGTTTCAAGTATACAACACTGGTTCAGCAGTTACACTTTCATTACATTTTATCAAAAGAGTACAAAGTCATCGCAGAAAATTAGGGAATTATATGATCTGTATTCCCATTATCTAGTTAGAACCATTGTGCATTTTGCTCTTACTCTCTTTCAGCCCACATTTTTCTCTCTCTGAAATAGGATTCTAATATATTTATTATATCTGTTACTTACTAATCTGGTTTTCCTAGATGTAAATGGCCTCCATGCCATGAGCATTTCCTTGTTGTCTTACCCTTTTTTTCAGGAATATGATTTTTAGTAGCTAAATATGTTCTACCATATGAACAGAGTGATTCTGGCCATCCTATATTGCTTGGCATTGTATTAATTAGAGACGAAGGATGAGATTAAGATAGAGACTAAGCCACTGTAACAGAGACCTGAACATTTAGCCACTTAGTTATGATGGAAGTTTATTTCCCTCTCCTGAGATGGCACAGAGATAGGCAGTGGCCCAACTGTGGTGGGTGGCTTTGCTCTGTGAGGTCCCTAGGAATCCAGATGTTTCTCTTCTGTCTCCAAGGGTGCTGCTGCCCTTTTCTGTAACCTTGGAAGTTTTTCATAAGCACCATGTTCTTGCCCTTTATATGAAAGGCAAATTACTTCTTTATAAAAATGTTGTCAGATAAGACCTGAGGAGGAGGTTGGTGTATTACAAAGTGAAGGAGGGGATGGGGCTTGGGAGCAATTAATAGTTTCTGCTCTAGGTTCCTTCAGTGTTTCCAGCTTTTTGTATTATAGTCTAGAGAACTTCCTTGTACATCAACAATGTGTGTATTTGATAACTGATTTGAGATAAATATGGAATATTAGGTAAAAATGTAGTACGCTTTTACAGCTTTTGATCTCTACTTTCTGATTGTTTTTCAGAATGTTTCCAAATTGGTTATTCTCTTTTATTTCAGTGTTTAGCAATTCTTTAGTTTAAAATGGCATTTCATCATGGCATTCATTTGTATTTATTTCATTACCAGGAAGCTTTGAGTATTTTTTAGGATTATTGACCTTTTATGTGTATTTTGTGGTTTTGTTAATGATATCCTTGGCCAATTTTTCTTAGAATTATTATGTTTTTCCTATTTTTCAAATTCTAATTACCTCTTGTCATACATATGGCATATGTTTTCCATTTTATCATTTTTCTTTTAATTGTTTATTTTCTTTCATACAGACTTTTTCATTTATATGGTTTTGGATCTGTTCATAGTTTCCATGATATCTTGTTTCTTTTTCTTTTTCTTTTTTATAGTTTTATGGTTGTTTTGCTTAGTAAGGCTCACACAAAGTGGAACTGAGATAAATAATTGCTATTTTTTCTTTTAATTGTTATTTTGCTTTTTTCTTATGGTTATATCTTAAATTTATGAGGTTGAAAACCAACAATATTTTTCTTGGCCATTTTTGTTTTTCACTGATTTTTTAAATTGATTGTTGAGTATATGCCAGGCTTTCTGTGATAGCCCTTATGCACCAGTTCACAGGGCCAATGAATTCTGTTTTTCTCTAAAAGTTTGAATTGCCATTTTTTCTGTATATAAACCCGTATGTATTTTGGATCTATTTTGGCTTCTTTCCATTATTCTGTTAGTTTTTACTGCAGTATCTGTCTCAGGATTGGGGACAAAAATATTTCAGTTAATACAAAGAAACAAAACTAAAACTCAATGAAATTAGTCTCACCTACATCCTGGTATGATGATAATGTTAATATTATTTTGCTACATAGGAATGAGAAAGGCATTTTATAAATGAGGAAGCCAATTAAAAAAAAACAAAGTAAGAAAATATGTATTATGTTTTTGTGTAATATATTTTAAATATTCAATTACTAGGATAGCCATTTTTATTTTTTTATCGAAAGAATCATGTTTGGCAATGCAGTCCTTGAACTGTCCTCAAAATATGACAGGACTCCTCTAATGACAGTACAAGCAGACCTCCTTTTATTGTGCTTCACTTTATTGTACTTGGTGGATACTGCATTTTTTAAAAATTGAGGATTTGTGTCAACCCTGTTGTCGAGCAAGTCTATTGGAGACATTTTTCCAACAGCATTTGCTCACTTTGAGTGTCTGAGTCACATTTTGGTAATTCACGCGACATTTCAAACTTTTTCATTATTATTATTATGTTCGTTACAGTGTCTCTGACCAGTGATCCTTGGTGTTACTATGGTAATTGTTTTGTGGTGCCAAGAACCACACCCATATAAGACAATGAACTTGATAAGTGTTGTACGTATTCTGACTGTTCCACTGACCACCCATTCCCCCATTTCCTTCTCTCTCCTCTGGCCTTCTTATTCCTTGAGATACATTAATATTGACATTAGGCCAATTAAGAACCCTCTTAAGTGGTCTAGTGAAAAGAAGAGTTGCATGTCTCTCACTTTAAATCAAAAACTAGAAATGATTATTCATACTGACGAAGGTTTGTTGAAAACTGACACAGACCCAAAAGCTAGGCCTCTTGTGCCAAACCGTCAGCAAAGTTGTGAATGCAGAGGAAAAGTTCTTCAAAGAAATTAGTAAAAGTGCTCCTCCAATGAACACATGAATGATAAGAAAGTGAGACCTGACTTTTGATTCTTTGTATGAATTAGAACATATTGACCCCAGTCCTAAGACTGACACTGTAGTAAAAGTAACAGAATCAAATGGAAAAGTGCCAAAACAGAGCCCAAATTATTGCTGATGTGGAGAAAGTTTTAGTGGTCTGGACAGAAGATCAAACCAACCACAGCATTTCCTAAGCCAGAGCAGGGCCCTGACTCTCTTCAATTCTGTGAAGGCTGAGAGAGGTGAGGACGTATAGGAGGAAAGTTTGAAGCTAGCAGAAGTTGGTTCATGAGGTTTAAGGAAAGAAGCCAGCTCCATAATATAGAAGCGTGAGGTGAAACTGCAAGTTATCCAGGAGATCTAGCTGAGATCATTAATGAAGGTGGTTACACGAAACAACCAATTTTTAATGCAGATGTACTGATCTCCTGTTGGAAGAGGATGCCATCTAGGACTTTCATAACTAGAAAGGAGAAGTCAACGCCTGGCTTCAAAGAGTCAAAGGACTGGCTGACACTCTTGATAGGGGCTAATGCAGCTGGTGATTTTAAGTTGAAGAAAGTGGTCATTTCCCATTTCAGAAATCCTAGAAACCTTCAGAATCATGCTAAATTTACTCTGCTTGTGCTCTAGAAAGACCAAAAGATAAAAATAAAAACCATTGCACATCTGTTTAACAACATGGTTTACTGAATATTTGAAGCCTACTGTTGAGACCTACTGATCAGAGAAAAGATTCTTTTCAAAGCATTACTGCTCGTTGACAATGCACCTGATCATCCAAAACCTCTGATGGAGAGGTGCAGTGAGATGAATGTTGTTTTCATGCCTAACATACCATCCATTCTACAGCAATTTCAAGTCTCATTATTTGAGAAACACATTTCATATGGCTATCACTGCCATTGCTAGTGATTCCTCTGACAGATCAACTCCGAGGCTGAAAACCTGGAAGGGATTCACCATTCTAGACACTATGAAGAACATTCATGATTCATGGGAAGACATCAAAATATCGATACTAACAGGAAACTGGAAGACGCTGATTCCATTCCTCAGGGATGACTTTGAGGGGTCAAGCCTTCAGCGAAGGAAGTAACGGAAAATTTGGAAATAGCAGGAGAACTAGAATTAGAAGTGGGGCTGGAAGATGTGACTGAATTGCTGCCATCTTATGATGAAACTTAAATGGATGAGCAAGAAATGTGGTTCCTTGAGATGGAATCTATGCCTAGTGAAGATGCTGTGTAGATTGTTGAAATGACAACAAAAGATTTAGAACATTACATAAACTTAGCTGATAAAACAGCTGCAGGTTTTGAGAGGATGAAGTCCAGTGTTGTAAGTTCTGTGGGTGAAATGCTATCAAACAGCACCATGTGCTACAGAGAAATCATGAAAGGAAGAGTTCATCAGCAACACAAATTGCATGCTGTCTCATTTTAAGAAACTGCCACAACCACCCCACCCTTCAATAGTTACTACTCCGATCAGTCAGCAGCCTGAAATATCAAAGCAAGACCCTCCATCAGCAAAAAGATTACGACTCACTGAAAGCTCAAATGATAGCATTTTTTAGCAATAAAGGATTTTTAATTAAGGAATGTACATTTTTTTAGATATAATGCTGTTGTAGACTTAATAAACTGAAGTGGAGTGTAAACATAACTTTTATATGCACTAGGAGACCAAAAAATTAATTTGACTCACTTTATTGTGATATTTGCTTTATTGCGGTGGTCTGGAACTGAACTGGCAATATCTCCAAGGTATGTCTGTGTATTAAAACTTATAATACTCATATATGAGCAGAAATTCCAGTGATTAGGACAACTGCCATTGACAACCTATGTTCTTTTTCGCTTTCATATTTAATCATTTTTGTATTGTGCAAAATCGCTTCACGAGTAAGTTCTGATATATTATGTGTGTGATTAAATATTTGCCCTCATTATTTAGGAACTATCTATGTTTTATTCCAGTGCGTTATGCAGTTAACTTTTTCAATTTCTTAAACATATATATGCTTAATAGACTTCCTGTTTATAAATACATACTTGCCCTTTAAAAATTATAATTTGATATATGATTTTATCATCATGATTATACCTGTTGCCAAGGTAGTTGAGTGTTTATCTGTTATTTCAATTTGTCAGATTTCATCTACTATCATCAGTAACTGTATTCTGTTGTTATACTACATTGCAATCATCCTATTTTCAATCAAAGCCTATTTACAAAATTTAAAGTCTCATAAAAATAAATGATCATCAGTTGCAGTTCGAGCTACATAATCTTGGCTAGGCAGATACTGTGTGACTCTCTTTGCAGCCACATATGAATCTGTATCTTAGTGATAGATTTTCTAATGGCTAATCTCTAACTTTCAGAATATTCATGATTTAGAAACATCTATTTTTTTATGACCTAACCTACGCTGGTTATGATCTGAACTACAGACTTTTCCATGGAACCCATGTCTCCTTCTGGTGGTATATGGGTAATGTAACTGAATCAGATTTATCCCTCACTTGCTGCCTTCATTGTATCGCTTACTTGGCATTTCTGGAGATACACTGGGAAATGTTTTCTATTCCCTAATTAAGTTTAAAGCTTTTTAAAGATTTTAATTTAATGTATATTTTTTTACTGTGATCTGCCACTAGCAATTACAGGTGACTGTGCCAAAACCAAATTCTAGATGACTAAACTAATACAGTTCTCTTTATACAATCTTACATAAACTTCCAAACTTATATCAGTTTATCACAGTGATCCTGTGAGGAAGTGGGAATGTTTAACAGTGTTTCGCAGTTTGTAGACACTGGGAGGTTCAGAGATAGTAAGTGACAGCCAACACCACCCAGTTGGAAAATGTCTAGCACATGTTTTAATTCCAGCCTCTGGCTTTAAGTTCAGGCATCTTCAATGTATACAGAAAATAAAAAAATTTTTAAATTATAAAAATTTTCAGTAGGATATTGACTGATTTAACCTTATGTTTATAAAAAATACTAACTTTAATGGAAAATATTTTTTAACTACATAGTAAAATCTTAGTAAATTAAATTGGTTGTAATAAATATATGGTGAAAATTTGTTCATTTTGTAGTGAACATTGGCTTGCCTTTAGGTTCTGTTTTTCTCTGCTTTTGAATTTATATTTCTAATCTATTACAAGTAAAACAAATTTCTTCACTTTTGATTATATTAAACTTTTTATTTAAAATGATTGCATTGTGTCTATTAAAATGTGTTGACTAGAGTTTTTGGACACATTAAAGAAATTGAAGTATAGGTAATATATGTGTATATGTGTGTACAAACACATATCTATATGTAAATACTTAAATGGAAATGTATTCAAACATTTCCTTTTTTTAAACAAAACTACGGGCATATTCTTTATTTAGAATATATGAAGACTATGTAAGAATTTCCCATAATGTTTGATAACATGATTTTAAAATTGGCATTATATCAGTTTAAACAAACCATGTTCACTCCTCCCTATTTCCATTGAATTCCTGCATTTTTATTACTAAAAATAAATTATGTTCTATTTTTATAATACATACTTAGGTGTTTTATAGGTTTATATACATCATATAATTATCATTGACATATAATAATAAAATTTAGTAATTTTATTGCCAAAACACTACTGTGCTAAGAAAGAAAAAAGTAACAACTTTTAACAAAAGAAAATTTTAGTTAATAATAATATATACTTTGACGCTGGATAAGATTCAAGATGGCGGTGTGAGAGGTGAGACAGAGAACTCCTCCCAAAACCACAGGTAGTGTGAAAATATAGTTAATACCACTAATCCTAAAATAGTAACAGGAAAGAAGGCTGCACCAGACTGCATACAGACCTCATGAACAGAGCAGACCTCACAAAACAGGGTAACATATGAAAGCCTTGATCCGGTGGGACCCAAGCCCTTCCCCCACCCCAGATCACCGGTGGGAGGAAGAGAAACAGAGGGGGGGAGAGGGTGAAAGCCTGGGACGGCTGAACACCCACCTCTGGAGATCAGCTTTGCAAGCAGGAATCTACATTGTGTGGTGCTCTGGAGGATGGGGAGCTGGGACAGGCAGAGTGCTTGAGAGACAGATTTTGGCTGATTGTGGAGGACAGGATCCACACACGGCCACTCTGAGACAAGGGAAAGGCAGGCGGTCGGAGAGGTTTCCTAGCAGCAAGAGGGCTGCTGAAGGGGTGGGGTTTGCACTGAGCTTGCGGCTTAGGAGAAGGGAAAGGGGGGCAAGGTTGTCTGGGCATGCTCTGCCCAGCACATTGGGAACATTGGGGAGCTTCAGGCGCTCCATCCCCCTGGCTGCCTACTCAGCTCTGAGGCCCCCCACTGTGACATGCAGCCTGCTGAGCCTTCCTCCTGGCCTGACAGCACCAGATTGCAAACCAGCAGTCACTGCTCTGGCATCAGGCCAGCCAGAGAGAGGACTCACCTACAGCAGCTAGAGACGCCAAGCACGGAGGCTTACACCTGGGTGCTTGGCCCACTGGCTGTGATACTGGAGACAGTCAGGGGAGACGGAAGTCACGAAACAGATCTTTCCTCCCCCCAGGCACCAGCTGCACTACCCTATGAGCCCCAACCTCACTCTAGGGGCTGAACAACTTCGAAGACTGGAGCTTCTAGGCAATAGAGGGCACCATACAGAAAAATGAAACGTCAAAAGAACATGATACAGACCAAAATCTCACAAACCACAGAAAAAGGGACAAATGAAACTGAACTCACCAATCTTCCTGAAAGAGAGTTCAAAATAAAAATCATAATCATTCTTACTGAGGTACAGAAAAATATTCACGAACTCAGGAACGAATTTAAGACAGAGATTCAGTCATTAAGAAATTCCATATCTGAAATGAAACATATAATGGAGGGATTTAAAAACAGATTAGATATAGTAGAAGAGAAGGTAAATGAAATAGAAATTAGAGAAAAGCAATACAAAGAGGCTGAGGCACAGAGAGAAAAAAGGATCTCTAAGAATGAAAGAATATTGAGAGAACATTGTTAACAATCCAAACAGAACAATATTCACATAATAAGGGTACCAGAACAAGAAGAGAGAGAAAAAGGGATAGAAAGTGTCAATGAGGAGGTAATTGCTGAAAACTTCCCCAATCTGGGGAAGGAGATATTCTCTCAAGCCACTGAGATGCACAGATCTCCCAACAGAAGGGACCAAGGAAGACAACATCAAGACATATAATAATGAAAATGGCATAGATCAAGGATAAAGACAGACTTTTAAAAGCATCTAGAGAGAGAGAGAAAAGATCACATACAAAGGAAAACCCATCAGGCTATCATCAGATTTCTCAACAGAAACCTTACAGGCCAGAAGGGAGTGGCATGATATACTTAATGCAATGAAGCAGAAGGGCCTCGAACCAAGAATACTCTACCCAGCAAGGTTATCATTTAAATTTGAAGGAAGGATTAAACAATTTTCAGATAAGCAAAAGCTGAGAGAATTTACCTTTCACAAACCACCTCTACAGTGCATTTTTGAGGGACTCCTATAGATGGAAGTATTCCTAAGGTTAAATAGATGTCACCCAAGGGATAGACAAAGAGTACAGAATGTGATTCATAACATTCAAACAATGGAGGAGGAAGAAAAAGGAGGAAAAAAAAAGAACCTTTAGGTTGTGTTTGTAACAGCATATGAAGTGAGTTAAATTAGGCTGTTAGATAGTAAGGGAATTACCCTTGAACTTTTGGTAACCATAAATCTAAAGCCTGCAATGGCAATAAGTGCATACCTACTGATAATCACCCTAAATGTAAATGGACTGAATGCACCAATTGAAAGATGTAGAGTCACTGAATGGATAAAAAAGCAAGATCCATCTATATGCTGTTAAAAGAGACTCACTTCAAACACAAAGACATACACAGACTGAAAGTAAAGGGATGGAAAAAGATATTTCATGCAACTAATAGGGAGAAAAAAGCAGGAGTTCCAGTACTTGTATCAGATAAAACAGACTTCTAAACAAAGAAATTCACAAGAGGCACAGAAGGACTTACATAATGATAAACAGGTCAGTCCAACAAGAGGATACAACTATTATAAACATCTATGCACCAAACACAGGATGACCTACATATGTGAAACATACTAACAGAATTAAAGAGGGAAATAGAATGCAATGCATTGATTTTGGGAGACTTCAACACACCACTCACTCCAAAGGACAGATCAACCAGACAGAAAATAAATAAACAGAGGCACTCAACAACGTATTAGAACAGATGAACCTAACAGACACCTACAGAACACTCCATACAAAACCAACAGTATACACATTCTTCTCAGTGCACATGGAACATTGTCAAGAATAGATCATGTACTAGACCACAAAAAGAGCCTCAGTAAATTAAAAAAGATTGAAATTGTACCAACCAGCTTCTCGAATCACAAAGGTGTGAAACTAGAAATAAATTACTCAAAGAAAATGAAAAAGCCCACAAACACATGGAGGCTTAACAACATGCTCCTAAATAATCAATGGATCAATGACCAAATAAAAACAGAGATCAAGCAATATATGGAAACAAATGACAACAATAACTCAACACCACAAAATCTGTGGGACGCAGCGAAGGCCGTGCTAAGAGGGAAATATACTGCAAAACAGGCCTACCTCAGGAAAGAAGAACAATCCCAAGTGAACAGTCTAAACTCACAATTAATGAAACTAGAAAAGGAAGAACAAATGAGGCCCAAAGTCAGTAGAAGGAGGGACATAATAAAGATTAAAGCAGAAATAAATAAAATTGAGAAGAATAAAACAATAGAAAGAAGCAATGAAAGCAGAAGCTGATTCTTTGAGAAAATAAACAAAATAGATAAACCCCTAGCCAGACTTATCAAGAAAAAAAGAGAGTCTACACACATAAACAAAATCAGAAATGAGAAAGGAAAAATTACTACAGATACCACAGAAATACAGAGTTATGAGAGAATACTGTGAAAAATTATATGCTAACAAACTGGATTACCTAGAAGAAATGGATAACTTTCTAGAAAAATACAACCTTCCAAGGCTGACCCAGGAAGAAACAGAAAATCTGAATAGACAATTACCAGCAATGAAATTGAACTGGTAATCAAAAAAATACCTAAGAACAAAACTCCTGTACCAGATGGTTTCACTGCTGAATTTTATCAAACATTACTGAAGATCTAATACCCATCCTCCTTAAAGTTTTGCAAAAAGTAGAAGAGGAGGGAATGCTCCCAAATTCATTCTACAAGGCCAACATCACTCTAATACCAAAACCAGGCAAAGACACCACAAAAATGAAAACTACAGACCAATATCCCTGATGAAAATATATGTAAAAATACTCAACAAAATGTTAGCAAACTGAATTCAAAATTACATCAAAAAGATCATCCACCATGATCAACTGGGATTCATCCCAGGGATGCAAGGATGGTACAACATTCGAAAATCTATCAACATCATCCACCACATCAACAAAAAGAAGGTCAAAAACCACATGATCTTCTCCATAGATGCTGCAAAAGCATTTGACAAAATTCAACATTCATTCATGATAAAAAGTCTCAACAAAATGGGTATAGAGGGCATGTACCTCAACATATAAAGGCCATATATGACAGACCCACAGCCAACATCATACATAACAGCGAGAAGCTGAAGTTTTTCCTTTAAGATTGGGAACAAGACAAGGATGCCCACTCTCCCCACTTCTATTCAACATAGTACTGGAGGTCCTAGCCACGGCAATGAGACAACACAAAGAAATAAAAAGCATCCAGATAGGGAAGGAAGAAGTCAATCTGTCCCTGTTTGCAGATTAAATGACATTGTACGTAAAAAACCCTAAAGAATCCACTCCAAAACTATTAGATTTAATATCTGAATTCAGTAAAGTTGCGGGATACAAAATTAATACACAGAAATCTGTTGCATTTTTATACACTAATGATGAACTAGCAGAAAGAAATCAGGAAAAGAATTCCATTCACAATTGCATCAAAAAGAATGAAATACCTAGGAATAAAACTAACCAAGGCAGTGAAAGACCTATACCCTGAAAACTACAAGACACTCTTTTTTTTTGCTTTTTCTTTATATTAAGGTATTATTGATATACACTCTCATGAAGGTTTCACAGTGTGGTTACTACATTTACCCATATTATCAAGTCCCCACTCATACTCCAATTCAGTCACTGTCCGTCAGTGTAGTAAGATGACACAGATTCACTGTTTGCCTTCTCTGTGCTACACTGTTTTCCCCGTGATTCCCCACACCATGTGTACTAAGCATAATACCCCACAATCCCCTTCTACCACCCTCCCCACTCGCCCTCCCACACTCCTCCCCTTTGGTAGCCACTAGTTCCTTCTTGGAGTCTCTGAGTCTGCTACTATTTTGTTCCTTCAGTTTTCCACGAATGAGGGAAATCATTTGGCACTTGTCTTTCTCCACCTGGCTTATTTCACTGAGTATAATATCTTCCAGATCCATCCATATTATGGCAAATGGTAGGATTTGTTTCCTTCTTATAGCTGAATAATATTCCATTGTGTATATGTACCACCTCTTCTTTATCCATTCATCTACTGATGGACACTTAGGTTGCTTCCATATCTTGGCTATTGTAAAAAGTGCTGCAATAAACATAGGGGTGCATATGTCTTTTTGAACCTGAGAAGTTGTATTCTTTGGGTAAATTCCAAGGAGTAGGATTCCTGGGTCAAATGGTATTTCTATTTTGAGTTTTTTGAGGAACCTCCATACTGCTTTCCACAATGATTGAACTAGATTACACTCCACCAGCAGTGTAGGAGTGTTCCCCTTTCTCCGCATCCTTGCCAGCATTTGTTGTTCTTAGTCTTTTGGATGCTGGCCATCCATTCTGGTGTGAGGTGATATCTCATTGTGGTTTCAATTTGCATTTCCCTGATTATTAGTGTTGTGGAGCATCTTTCCATGTGTCTGCTGACCATCTGAATTTCTTCTTTGGAGAACTGTCTCTTCATATCCTCTTCCCATTTTTCAATTCGGTTATTTGCTTTTTGGGTGTAGAGGCATGAAAGTTCTTTATATATTTTGGATGTTAACCCCTTGTTGGATATGTCTTTTACAAATATATTCTCCCATACTGTAGGATGCCTTTTTCTTCTGATGATGTTGTCCTTTGCCATACAGAAACTTTTTAGTTTGATGTAGTCTCAAGAGTTCATTTTTGCTTTTGTTTCCCTTGCTTGAGGAGATGCCTTCAGGAAGAAGTTGCTCATGCTTATATTCAGTAGATTTTTGCCTAGGTTATCTTCTGAAAGTTTTATGGTTTCATGACTTACATTCAGGTCCTTGATCCATTTCAAGTTTACTTTTGTGTATGGGGTTAAACAATAATCCAGATTCATTCTCTTGCATGTAACTGTCCAGTTTTGCCAACAACAGCTGTTAAAGAGGCTGTCATTTCCCCACTGTATGTCCATGGCTCCTTTATCATATATTAATTGACCATATATGGTTGGGTTTATATCAGGGCTCTCTAGTCTATTCCATTAGTCTATGAGCCTGTTCTTGTGCCAGTACCAAAATGTCCTGAGTACTGTGGCTTTCTAGTAAAGCTTGAAGTTGTGGAGCATAATCCCCCCAGCTTTACTCTTCCTTCTCAGGATTGCTTTGGCTATTCGGGGTCTTTTGTGGTTTCACATGAATTTTAGAATGATTTTCTCTAGTTCGTTGAAAATGCTGTTGGTATTTTGATAGGAATTGCATTGAATCTGTAGATTGCTTTAGACAGGATGGCCATTTTGACAACATTAATTCATCCTATCCATGAGCATGCGATATGTTTCCATTTACTGGTATCTTCTTTAATTGCTCTCATGAGTGTCTTGTAGTTTTAGAGTATAGGTCTTTCACTTCCTTGGTTAGGTTTACTCCTAGGTATTTTATTTTTTTGATGCAACTTTGAATGGAATTATTTTCCTGATTTGTCTCTCTGCTAGGTCATTGTTAGTGTATAGGAATGCCACAGATTTCTGCGCATTAATTTTGTATCCCGGAACTTTGCTGAATACAGATATTAGATCTAATGGTTTGGGAGTAGATTCTTCAGGGTTTTTTATTTACGATATCAGGTCATCTGCAAACAGGGACAGATTAATTTCTTCCCTGCCAATCTGGATGTCTTTTATTTCTTTGTGCTGTCTGATTGCTGTGCCTAGGACTTCTTGTACTATGTTGAATACAAGTGGGGAGAGTGGGCATCCCTGTCTTATTCCCGATCTTAAAGGAAAAGCTTTCAGCTTCTCACTGCTAAGTATAATGTTGGCTGTGTGTTTGTCATATATGGCCTTTATTATGTTGAGGTATGTGCCCTCTCTACCCATTTTGTTGAGAGTTTTTATCATGAATGGATGCTGAATTTTGTCAAATGCTTTTTCAGCATCTATGGAGATGATCATGTGGTTTTTGTCCTTCTTTTTGTTGATGTGATGGATGATGTTGATGGATTTTCGAATGTTGAACCATCCTTGCATCCCTGGAATAAATCCTACTTGTTCATAATGGATGATATTTTGATGTATTTTTGAATTCGGTTTGCTAATATTTTGTTGAGTATTTTTGCATCTATGTTCATCAGGGTTATTGGTCTGTAGTTTTCTATTTTTGTGGTGTCTTTGCCCGGTTTTGGTATTAGAGTGATGCTGGCCTCATAGAATGAGTTTGGAAGTATTCTCTCTTCTTCTACTCCTTGGAAAACCTTAAGGAGGATGGGTATTAGGTCTTCACTAAATGTTTGATAAACTTCAGGGGTGAAGCCATCTTGTCCAGGCGTTTTGTTCTTAGGTAGGTTTTTGACTACCAGTTCAATTTCATTGCTGGTAATTGGTCTGTTGAGATTTTCTGTTTCTTTCTGGGTCAGCCTGGGAGGGTTGTGTTTTTCTAGAAAGTTGTCCATCTCTTCTAGGTTATCCAGTTTGTTAGCATATAATTTTTCATTGTATTCTCTAATAATTCTTTCTATTTTTTTGTTGTCCGTAGTGATTTTTCCTTTCTCATTTCTGCTTCTGTTTATGTGAGCAGACTCCCTTTTTTTTTGTTAAGTCTGGCTAGGGGTTTATCTATTTTTTTTATTTTCTCAAAGAACAAGCTCTTGCTTTCATTGATCCTATTGTTTTATTCTTCTCAATTTTATTTATTTATGCTCTAATCTTTACTGTGTCCCTCCTTCTACTGACTTTGGGTCTCATTTGTTCTCCTTTTTCTATTTTTGTTAATTGTGAGTTTAAAATGCTAATATGGGAGTGTTCCTTCCTGAGGTAGGCCTGTACTGCAATATACTTTCCTCTTAGCACGGCCTTCACTGCATCCCACAGATTTTGTGGTGTTGAATTATTGTTGTCATTTGTCTCCATATATTGCTTGATCTCTGTTTTTATTTGGTCATTGATCCATTGATTATTTAGGAGCATGTTATTAAGCCTCCATGTGTTTCTTGGATTTTTCATTTTCTTTGTGTAATTCATATCTAGTTTCATTCCCTTGTGGTCTGAGAAGCTCGTTGGTACAATTTCAATCTTTTTTAATATACCGAGGCTCTTTTTGTGCTCTAGTATAAGATCTATTCTTGAAAATGTTCCATGTGCACTTGAGAAGAATGTGTATTCTGCTGCCTTTGGGTGTAGAGTTCTGTAGATGTCTGTTAGGTCCATCTGTTCTAATGTGTTGTTCAGTGCCTCTGTCTCCTTACTTATTTTCTGTCTGGTTGATCTGTCCTTCAGAGTGAGTGGTGTGTTGAGGTGTCCTAGAATGAATGCATTGCATTCTGTTTCCCTCTTTAATTCTGTTAGTATTTGTTTCACATATGTAGGAGCTCCTGTGTAGGGTGCATAGATATTTATAATGGTTATATCTTCTTGTTGGATTGACCCTTTTGTCATTATGTAATGTCCTTCTTTGTCTCCTGTGACTTTCTTTGTTTTGAAGTCTATTTTGTCTGATATAAATACTGCAACTCATGCTTTTTTCTCCCTATTAGTTGCACGAAATGTCTTTTTTTTCATCCCTTCACTTTTAGTCTGTGTATGTCTTTGGGTTTAAAGTGAGTCTCTTGAAGACAGCATATAGATGGGTCTTGTTTTCTTGTCCATTCAGTGACTCTATGTCTTTTGACTGGTTCATTCAGTCCCTTTACATTTAGGGTGATTATGGATAGGTATGTACTTATTGGCATTGCAGGCTTCAGATTCGTGGTTACTAAAGATTCAAGGTTAACTTCCTTACTATCTAAGAATCTAACTTAACTCACTTAATATGCTATTACAAACACAGTCTAAGGGTTATTTTTTTGTTTTTTTTTCCCCCCTCCTTTTTCTTCCTCCTCTGTTCTTTATATATTAGGTATATTCTGTACTGTTTGTCTATCCCTTGATTGACTTTGGGGATAGTTAATTTAATTTTGCATTTTCTTAGTAATTAGCTGTTCTATTTTTTTTACAGTGGTTTTATTACCTCTGGTGACAGCTATTAATCTGTAGGAACACTTCCATCTGTAGCAGTCCCTCCAAAATACACTGAAGAGATGGTTTGTGGAAGGTAAATTCTCTGAGCTTTTGCTTATATGGGAATTGTTTAATCCCTCCTTCAAATTTAAATGATAACCTTGCTGGGAAGAGTATTCTTGGTTCAAGGCCCTTCTGCTTCATTGCATTAAATACATCATGCCACTCCTTTCTGGCCTGTAATGTTTCTGCTGAGATGTCTGATGATAGCCTGATGGGTTTTCCTTTGTATGTGATCTTATTTCTCTCTCCGGCTGCTATTAATAGTTTTTCCTTATCCTTGATCTTTGCCATTTTAATTACTATATGTCTTGGTGTTGTCTTCCTTGGGTCCCTTGTGTTGGGAGATCTGTGCACCTCCAAGGCCTGAGAGACTATCTCCTTCCCCAGATTGGGGAATTTTTCAGCAATCACCTCCTCAGAGACACTTTCTATCCCTTTTTCTCTCTCTTCTTCTTCTTGGACCACTATAATGTGAATACTGTTCCATTTGGATTGGTCACAAAGTTCTCTCAATATTCTTTCATTCTTAGAGATTCTTTTTTCTCTTTGCACCTCAGCTTCTTTGTATTCCTCTTCTCTAATTTTTGTTTCATTTGTCGTCTCCTCCACTGTATCCAATCTGCTTTTAATACCGTCCATTGTGCTCTTCAGTGATTGGATCTCTGACTGTAATTCATTCCTGACTTCTTGAATACCTTTCCGTACCTCCATGAGCATGTTAATGATTTTTATTTTGAACTCCCTTTCAGGGAGAGTCATGAGGTCAATATCATTTAAATCTTTCTCAGGAGTTGTATTCATAATTTTACTCTGGACCAGTTTCCCTTGGCGTTTCATATTTGTGTATGGCGCCCTCTAGTGCCCAGAAGCTCTACTGTCTGGAGCTGCTCAGCCCCTGAAGCAATGTCTGGGATTGCAGGGGAGTGGTATTGGTGCCTGGGGGGAGTAAAGAGCTGTTTTCTGCTTCCTGGCTGCTATGCCTGTCTCCACTGCCTGAACCAGTGGGCCGAGCACACAGGTATAAGACTCTGTGTTTGCGTTTTTATTTGCTGTAGACAGATATTCCCTCTGGCTGGCCTAACACCAGGGTAGGGTTTCCCAGTTTGCAAGCCCGGGGCTGGACAGGGGAAAGGTGCAGTAGTCTGCCCATCACAGAAGGGGTTCTTGGAGCTGTGTAGGCAGCCAGGGAGCTGGAGCACCTGAAGATCTTGAAAGCTCCCAGTCTGCTGGGCAGAGTGCACCCAGAGAATTTTGTCTACCTGTCCTTTCTCATGAGCAGTAAGCTGTGTGCCGTCGTTGCCTCTTTAGCAGCCCTCTTGCTAAGGGCTTCTTTGTTAGGAAGTCTCTCAGACTGCCTGCCTTTCTTTTGTCCCAGAGCAGCTGGATATGGATCCCTGCTTTCCACAAGCAGCTGGAATCTTAGTCTCTCCAGGAATTCTGCCTGTCTTAGCTTTCCAACCCCCTAATTATGAGAGTGTCATGCAAGCACCATGAAATGTAGGTTTGTGATCCCAGAGCAGATCTCTGGAGTTATGTATTCAGAAGTCCCAGATCTCCACTCCCTCCCTGCTCCATGGCTCTTCCACCTGCTGGTGAGCTGGGGTGAGGGAAGAGCTTGGATCCCACAGGGTCACAGCTTTAGTATGTTACCCGTTTCCATGAGGTCTGCTTGTCTCCAGGTGTATGCAGTTTGCTGCAGTCCTCTTTCCTGTTGCTGTTTCAAGAGTAGGTGTATTAGTTATATTTTCATATTGATGCCGGGGTTCTTGTTCACGGAGCCGAAGAATGAACTTTGCATACTGTCAAGGTAGGAGAGCAAGGTACAGGCTTTTCTTTAGAGACAGAGTGAAAGGACAGAGCTCCTGGCTTATGCCAGGAGGGGACAAGAGAATCCCGGTGTAGTGTGTTGTCTAGGTGTTTTTATAGGCAGTTGAGAGACAAAGGGCTTGGGATGTACACCTGTTAAGTGGTTCCAAATACTTTTGAAGAAATACTAAGTTTCTTATTAGTCTTCCTGGTTATTTACAAGAACTTTACTGATCTGATTTCCTCCCAGGATAGCAGCTTCCTGGTCTGGGAGCATATTACTCAAGGCTGTCTGCTTTGCTCTAAAGGTGGGCTGAGTCATTGTTTTACTTTTTTAACTAATTGGTTTCAAGATGGAATCCTTCCTGTTTTTTATGCCATGTTGTTTTGGGCTTGCAGTAGTTTGGGGCTTGCTTGCTACATTGCCCAAGTTGCAACAAATCATTTGTTTAGCCCTGGAAGAAGAAAGGCAGCACTTGGGTACAGTTTGAAAAATAAGCTGGGCTCCTCAGCAGGCCAAAGCAAATCTCGCAATGGTTATCTTGTTTTGTTTTTTTCCAGAGGCCCTCACCCTACTCTGTCTAAGCCCATGGTCCCTGTCTCAATATTATATCCAGTTTTAGGAGGAAGCCTCTGTCTCACCTCTCATGCCATCATCTTTAATCTCTATTACAAGACACGTTTAAGAGAAATTAAAGAGGACACTAATAAATGGAAATACATCCCATGCTCATGAACAGGAAGAATTAATATTGTCAAAATGGCCATCCTGCCCAAAGCAATCTACAGATTCAATGCAATCCCTACCAAAGTACCAAGAGCATTCTTCAATGAACAAGAGAAAATAGTTCTAAAATTCATATGGAACCACAAAAGACCTCAGATAGCCAAAGCAATCCTGGGAAGGAAGAATAAAGTGAGGGTAATTATGCTCCCTCACTTCAAGCTCTACTACAAAGCCACAGTAATCAAGACATATTAGTACTGGCACAAGAACAGACCCATAGACCAATGGAAGAGACTAGGTAGCCCACATTAAAACCCAAGCATATATGGTCAATTAATATAGGATAAAGGTGCCATGGATATACAATGGGGAAATGACAGCCTCTTCAACAGCTGGTGTTGGCAAAACTGGACAGCTACGTGTAAGAGAATGAAACTGGATCATTGTCTAACCTCATACAGAAAAGTAAACTCAAAATCAAAGATCTGAATGTAAGTCATGAAACCATAAAACTTTAAAAAGAACATAGGGAAAAATCTCTTGGACATAAACATGAGCTACTTCTCCATGAACATATCTCCCCAGGCAAGGGAAACAGAAGCAAAAATGAACAAGTCAGACTATATCAAACTAAAATGCTTCTGTACAGCAAAGGACACTATCAGTAAAACATAAAGACATCCTACAGGATGGGAGAATATATTCATAAATGACCTATCCGATAAGAGGTTGACATCTAAATTATATAAAAAGCTCACACACCTCAACAAACAAAAAGCAAAAAAGCCAATTAAAAATGGGCAGAAGATCTGAACAGACACTTCTCCAAAGAAGAAATTCAGATGGCCAACAGGCACATGAAAAGGTGCTCCACATCACTAATCATCAGAGAAATGCAAATTAAAACCACAATGAGATATCACCTCACACCAGTGAGGATAGCCAACATCCAAAACACAAACAACAACAGATGTTGGCGAGGATGTGGAGAAAGGGCAACGCTCCTACACTGCTGGTGGAAATGTAAATTAGTTCAACTATTGTGCAAAGCAGTGTGGAGGTTCTTCAAAAAACTCAAAATAGAAATACTATTTGACCCAGGAATCCCACTCCTAGGAATTTACCCTAAGAATGCAGCAGCCCAGTTTGAAAAAGACATATGCACTCCTATGTTTATCGCAGCACTATTTACAATAGCCAAGAAATGGAAGCAACCTAAGTGTCCATCAGTAGATGAATGTATAAAGAAGAGGTGGTACATATACACAATGGAATATTATTCAGCCATGAGAAGAAAACAAATCCTACCATTTGCAACAACATGGATGGAGCCAGAGGGCATTATGCTCAGTGAAATAAGCCACGCAGATAAAGACAAGTATCAAATGATTTCACTCATTTGTGCAGTATAAGAACAAAGAAAAAACTGAAGGAACAAAACAGCAGCAGACTCACAGAACCCAAGAATGGACTAACAGTTACCAAAGGGAAAGGGACTGGGGAGGATGGTTGGGAACGGAGGGATAACGGGGAAAAAGGGGTATTACAATTAGCACACATAATGTAGTGGGGGGGATACAGGGAAGGCAGTGTAATACAGAGAAGGCAAGTAGTGATTCTATAGCATCTTACTACACTGATGGACGGTGACTGTAATGGGGTGTGTGGTGGGGACTTGATAATGGGAGTTTAGTAACCATAATGTTGATCATGTAACTGTACATTAATAATAGCAAAAAAAGTGTTTTCTTACAAAATATATATATACTTTGTCTCATTAAGCAAAATAAAGCAATGATCTCAATATTATCAGATCTTTTAAACCTATATAGTAAGAAATAAGATGGTGGAGGAAATGTGAAAGACATAGACTGGTAAGGAATAGGCATCTGCCGTTGGGTGAGATTTGAGGATCCCTTGTAAGTTTATAGCCTTGGGCATCTGGAATGTTGCAAGGATGTTTTTAGAATTGATTTAATTTTGTGACTTTTCCTGGAATAAGTATCTTTGGATAGCCAAACACCGCAGTCCAAGGGGTTATTAACACTAACTCCATCTCCACCTCATCCTCACGATGATGTAGTCTGTGAGAATTTCTGGCCCTGGGACTAGAGGTAGGTTAGGTGTTATCACTTCTGTCTTCTCTTTGGGCTATACAATATATATAAGACTTTGCTCTTTTTCAAGGACTTGGCCTTGAATGTTTAGGTTAATTGCCTTTCATGTGTGGGTTAAGAAAGACTGGGAAAATATTTCAGCTCTTAATTCTAGCTACATCCAAGTCTGGCCATTCAGAAAACTCAATAAGCATCATTAAATTAAAAAGAAAAAAATGAGTTTATATCAAGAATAAAAAAAGGATGTTGCTGTCTTTCTTATAAGGTGGTAAATTGAAAAGCCTTATCTTCTTTTCCTGGAGGGAAATACAGGAGAGGACAAACTCTAAGTTTTGTTTGGAATTATCTATGACTTTCAATCTAGATTATTTACATTATATCATTTCATAAATTATTTTTCATTTGCATAATATTTCTTTGACATATGTTAAACAATTTCACCTGGGAGGGGAGTGTTTTTCATTAATTTCTCAAGCGTGATTTTATTTTTCCTATTTCTTCCCTCCACCTAGTCTCATTTGTACCAGATCTTGCTTTAGTTACCTAAAGTGTCTGACATATAGATGAAATCCTTACCTGAGTTCCAAGGCTAGCATAATATTTCCCCTATTTTTAATTTCAGGTATTCATTTCAATAGGAATTAGGGGTGGAGGAGGCTTAAAATTACGGATTCACTTTACTGTATTGAACTAGGCCTCAGGAACATGTCTTTGTAACATTTACTGACATGGAGAGAAATCTCTATTAAATCTTTATTTCTATTTTTGACATTTAGTTTCTAATTTTTGCTTGAATTAATAATGCAATAATAAAATTTGTATTTATGACTCTTTCCATACATCTCAGAAGGTTTCTCTGTCTTGTGTTTATTCCCTCTTTACTCTAAAAAACTCAATCATGCGCTATTTCGAGACAGCTTTAAAATGACCCAAGGCACAGACAATGAACTAATAGTGGTTGGTTATAGATCAGAAAACCAGCTGGTAAAAAATATACTCCTCTTCCGCCTCTCTCCTGATTCTGCATAACACACACTGAGAACCAGGGAGTGGAATCACTGCAAGGTGCAAATTTTTAAGGGGACATCTGTGTTTCTGCATGTCTGGAGTGTTTATCAAACATTTACAGCCATCAGGTCATTAGCTTATAAAGGAGACTTTTGAGTTAAATTCAACTAATATTCATCAAATATTTATTATGTGCTAAACAAAATACTAAATGGTGGGAGTGCCGGAAATATAAAATATAGGACGAGAATCTTGTCTTCCAGTGCTTATTGGTTTCATTGGCAAGCAAAGACATGCAGTTTCCAAACTTACGAATAAGCATCAAGTGTGTTAAGTAGATACTGTGAAATCTGTTGAGTATAAGTGTAGGAAGTATTGGTAGCTGGTTTAATTTTAAATGGATGACTTAAATGATCATTTGTTCAAATGGTGGGTTGTAGACATTGCTCTACCAAGAAAATGGATTCCAGGATGACTTCGTAAAGTCTCTGATTCACAGTGTATTTACTTTTAATTGCTTAGTCACAACTGCATATATTTTAACAAATTCAGATATTACAGAATACATAGAATCAAATGGATGGGTCTCTGTTCACTTCCCTCCTTAGAAGTAACTATTCTGTATATATTTCAAAACCATAATGGTTCTCTTTTGTGTTTTTGAGCTTCCTAATTCTGGAAATTGTACCATACAGGATGTATCGCTTTGCAACTAGCTTTTTACATTTATTATTATTTTTTTACTTAACAATAAACCTAAAGAAACTTTCATATCAGTGACTATAGATCTGAGGCAATATCTTAACTGCAAATTACAGTTTCATGAGCTAAATAAATGTCACAGGGGAAGTTAGTTACTCAGCGATAAATAGATCATTCAATGAGAATTGTAATTCTGCATGGCTCTTAGCCTCAACTTGTCACTTTCTGATTTGATGTCTTACACACACACACACACACACAGATATATACACACCCATCATATATGTTTCCCCTTGCTTAATGTCGTCTTTTGAATAAGTTGGTGTTAAGTAGACCCGCAGGGGTAAGTCTGGAAAGAAAGAATAAATCAATCCTGTTCTATGTGAATCATTTTCCCAGACACACTGAACAACAGTCTGGTAAACTGTGATCTGGATCTTACTCCGTGGCATAATATTACCCCTGCCACAAACAGCATGTGTGTATGATTCTGTTTCTTCCAGGAGGAGGCAGGGAAGCTGCTGTGCAGTACACACGCTGTGTTGTTCACAGTGTTATGAGACCTCGTACCTACTGATAGCATCCAGAGCTCCTTTTCTCTGTCCATTGTATAAAAAGAAGTGCTCTTTTCTGTCTTTCTTTTTTAACTTCATCCTTCCTCTCACAAGGTTCCTCAGTTAGACCCTGAAACAACTTGGTTCACTGCCATCCCTCTCTGGCTCATCCCACCTCTAGTGGAACACACGAACCTGGCTGACAAGTGAGTTTCTCTCCTGTCTGCAGCATCTGCTTGTAACTCTTAGGGTCATATTTAGGAGCCGGAATCTAGCTCCTGTGAAAAGAGACCCATGAAGGAGCCAGACATGCTTGGTTACGTAGCAAGAACTCCAGGGGATACTAATGGTGGAAGGTAGGCATTGCTTCAGCAAAGGTTTCTTACCAAACTTCTAGTATGGAGAGCTTCCTTTTTAAGTCAGGGACGTGCTCCATGCAGAGGCAATGAAGTCATCCCTCCAGGACAGACATTCTTCCACTGCCACACTCCCTTTCTTGGAGTGTAATCATCAGAAGAGGGGACCCTGCCTTTCTGGGAGCAGAGCAGTCTTTTCTTTCTTTCGCAGAACACTGAGCACTGGCTTGATGAGTTTATGAGCACACAGTCCTGGAGCCGCAATTTGAAGAATTGTGCTGGATGAATTTTTTGAATTAATAAATATTCAGCCGATTTAGTCAAGGATTCCAAGAAGAGTGAAAGAAAAAAAACCTTGATAATTTCTTTGCCTCACTATGGAGTCTTCCACATAGTGGGTGGAGGGCTGGGGAAAGGGTCAGCAGCAGGCAGAGATTGGGGGAAAGAACTTGGGGGCTCTATGTTCCTTAAAGCCACATTGAGGATGGCAGCTCCATCTGCTGCCATGCTATGTTCTGTCCCACCACTCAGTTCCTTCCCCTCCTACTCTCTAGGTTGCCCTCACCACCGTCATAATTCTGGGTTACAGGTTTTTCAGGAAGAGTTTTAGGGTGCTTTTGTAGGGTGTGGCATGCCTAAGCATGGAGGGTGGAGCGCATGCCACTCTTGGCATATGAAACTAATGCTCATGTGGGCAGCATTGAGATGGGAGAGCTGATCTCTGCTCCTAATAACGCCCACTGAGACCTACCTGGCCGCTGCTGCTTCGTGCAATTGGCCGACAGTCTCTGCCATCTCCAAGGCTGATCCTGAGTCACTAAGGTTCATCACTACACAGGCCCTTTGTGAATAGAAATGGCTGCCTGCCAGGCATGGTGGAGAAGTTTTCCAGTCAAGAACAAACCACATCCCTCTGTGCATGTCCTGTGGGAAAAGTAAAGGGTAGTTACTCTCAACTAATCTCCACTGGAACCAGTGATTGTACCAAACTTTAGAAATTCAGTAACAGGAAGTTAAAGTATGCAGCAATTTACTAGCAGAAGGTTGATCCTTCCCTACACCTCAATAGAGGATGGCTAGGAATTAGGAAAGGTGATGGAAGGAAAAATGACTGGAAAATAAAGATTTCAGAGAATAGTAATTTATTATATCTACCATTTTGGGAAAATTCATATAAACAATTTCCCCTTTGGATAGAAACTCTTTGCTAATTGTTCCAGAAGGTCTGCATTCATGATTTTAAATAGGTCTGAGATATTCCATGATGCTATTTTTGAGGGAAGGAGGAGACAGACTCTTCAATACCTTAGTTTTGAAGAAAAGCAGATACACATTTCTTGAAACAAATTTGGATTCTTATACTTGAAGAATTAACTGAAAGCTTTTTATCTGCCCCAACCTTTCTCCATCTTTTCATGGAATTTACTTGCATTTCCATTTGTTCAATTAGTTCCCATCTCTAGTGTCTGAGCCAGTTCTCTTTGAGGGATGGAGCTCTGCCCTCTGCCTCTCCACTCTGGTGGGAGAGGAACACAAAGCCCCCTTTCCAGGTATATAGCCCTGAGACTAAGGACACCAAAGCAGACCCCTGATCCTGTATGTTTCCCACTGTACTGTAATGGCCCAGTTCTGACAGGATTCTCACAAAAGTGCTTTGTTAGCTAGCCTCCATAGAACTGGCCTTCTTTCCTGTCCTTCTACTGAGTCCCTTTGTAAAGATGATAGTCTGCAGAGTCTCCTTTTGGCTTTTGGCTTCGTTCTCAACAGATCTCCTCTTAGGTGGATGTTTTCCACATCCGGAGATCTCCCAGAGCTCAGCAACCCGTCTGAACTTCTGAAGTTTAGTCATTTCTCTGTTTTCCAATGCTGAGTCTGATTCACCCACTGGGACCCCTTGCAACATCATCTTAAATCAGAGGTTGCAAACTCACATGACTTCTGAATGGAGGGGGCTGGATAAAGATTGAGATGGACAGGAAAGTGCATGCCTCTCTGAAAGGGGGTGGCCACAGGTCATATCCTGCTGCTGATCACAACTTTAAGAGAAGAAAAAAATCTGAATTTTGAAATTTCCTGATTTGAAAATGTTGGCAACTAATTTATTTAAGAAAAAAAAATGGCATACAAGCCAAATAAACTCCATCTGTATCCTGACCTGTGACCCAGCTATATGTACGTAACTTGTATCTTAAATCATGTCCCTAAATTATGCAATAATCCTTGTGTCTGTGTTTTGTCTGGGGGCGCTAAGCCTGTGCTGTCAGCCGCCGAGGCTGGAACATCTTGCTTTGTGTTCTAGCCAAGCAGATGGTTTATCCCCAGGACCATCCTGCTGCCCATTCATTTCCCATCTTGCTGCAGATTGGGAATCAACATATTCCCATGGAGAAATTCCTTGGAAATATAATTTTGTAACCCAAGAAATTAGTAAGCAACTCTAGTGTGCTAAGCACTGTGATGTTTGAGAAGAATATGAACACCAAGTATCAGTTAGACATAGACTTCATTGTCCAGCATTATGGAGGACACAGCCTAAGGTTTCAGTGAATAGCACCTTCTATAATCTCCTCCCCACCCTGCCCCGAGGGCAGGCAAGCCTATCCTAACCAACAGAATATAACAAAGGTGATGGGATGTCATTTCTTTGACTAGGTCATGTTATATGGAAGACATGATGGGGTGTCAGACCCATGATTACATTTTCTTTTGCATTTAAATGTCGTATTTCTTTATTCTCCCTTAATCTGAACATTTAAAAAATTTTTTGGTACGATTAATCTACAATTACATGAGCAACATGATGTTTACTAGACTCCCCCCATCATCCAGTCCCCACCGCACACCCCATTACAGTCACTGTCTATCAGTGTAATTAAGATGCTATAGAATCACTACTTCTCTTCTCTGTGTTGTAGAGCCCCCCATGAGCCCGCCCCCCTACATTATGTCTGCTAATCGTAATGCACCTTTTTTCCTCCATATCCATCCCTTCCCACCCATCCTCCCCAGTCCCTTTCCCTTTGGGAACTGTTAGTCCATTCTTGGGTTCTGTGAGTCTGCTGCTGTTTTGTTTCTTCAGTTTTGCTTTGTTCTTATACTCCACAGATGAGTGAAAACATTTGATACTTGTCTTTTACCGCCTGGCTTATTTCACTGAGCATAATACCCTATAGCTCCATCCATGTTGTTGCAAATGGTAGGATTTGTTTTCTTCTTTTTTTTTTTCCTTAGTTTTCTTTTTTTAAATTTTGGTATCATTAATCTATAATTATATGTGCAACATTATGGTTACTAAACTCCCCACTTTATCAAGTCCCTCCCACCTACCCCATTACAGTCACTGTCCATCAGTGTAGTGAGATGCCCATAGAATCACTACTTGTCTACTCTGATTGTACAGCCCTCCCCGTGCCCTCCCTACACTGTGTCTGCTAATCATAATGCCCCTTTTTCCCCCTTGTCCCTCCCTTCCCACCCATCCTCCCCAGTCCCTTTCCCTTTGGTAACTGTTAGTCCATTCTTGGGTTCTGTGAGTCTGCTGCTGTTTTGTTCCTTCAGTTTTTTTCTTTGTTCTTACACTCCACAGATGAGTGAAATCACTTGACTCTTGTCTTTTTCCGCCTGGCTTATTTCACTGAGCATAATGCCCTCTAGCTCCAACCATGTTGTTCCAAATGGTAGGATTTGTTTTCTTCTTATGGCTGAATAATATCCCATTGTGTATATGTACCATATCTTCTTTATCCATTCATCTACTGATGGACACTTAGGTTGCTTCCATTTCTTGGCTATTGTAAATAGTGCTGCGATAAACATAGGGGTGCATATGTCTTTTTCAAACTGGGCTGCTGCATTCTTAGGGTAAATTCCTAGGAGTGGGATTCCTGGGTCAACTGGTATTTCTATTTTGAGTTTTTTGAAGAACTTCCATGCTTTCCACAGTGGTTGAACTAGTTTCCATTCTCACCAGCAGTGTAGGAGGGTTCCCCTTTCTCCACATCCTCACCAACATTTGTTGTTTGTGTTTTGGATGTTGGCCATCCTTACTGGTGTGAGGTGATACCTCATTGTGGTTTTAATTTGCATTTCTCTGATGATTAGCGATGTGGAGCATCTTTTCATGTGCCTGTTGGCCATCTGAATTTCTTCTTTGGAGAAGTGTCTATTCAGATTTTCTGCCCTTTTGTTAATTGGATTATTGGCTTTTTGTTTGTTGAGGTGTGTGAGCTCTTTATATAATTTGGATGTCAACCCCTTATTGGATATGTCATTTATGAATATATTCTCCCATACTGTAGGATGTCTTTTTGTTCAATGGATGGTGTCCTTTGCTGTACAGAGCTTTTCAGCTTGATATAGTCCCACTTGTTCATTTTTGCTTTTGTTTCCCTTGCCTGGTGGGATGTGCTCATGAAGAAGTTGCTCATGTTTATGTCTGAGAGATTTTTGCCTATGTTTTTTTCTAAGAGCCTTATGGTTTCATGACTTACATTCAGATCTTTGATAGATTTTGAGTTTACTTTTGTGTATCGGGTTAGACAGTGATACAGTTTTATTCTCTTACATATAGCTGTCCAGTTTTCCCAACACCAGCTGTTGAAGAGGCTGTCATTTCCCCATTGTATATCCATGGCTCCTTTATCTTATATTAATTGACCATATATGTTTGGGTTAATATCTGTACTTTCTATTCTGTTCCACTGGTCTGTGGGTCTGTTCTTGTGTCTGTTCTTGTGCCAGTACCAAATTGTCTTGATTACTGTGGCTTTGTAGTAGAGCTTGAAGTTGGGAAACGAGATCCCCCCTGCTTTATTCTTCCTTCTCAGGAATGCTTTGGCTATTCAGGGTCTTTTGTGGTTCCATATGAATTTTAGAACTATTTGTTCCAGTTCGTTGAAGAATGCTGTTGGTATTTTGATACAGATTGCATTGAATCTGTAGATTGCTTTAGGCAGGATGACCATTTTGACAATATTAATTCTTCCAAGCCAAGAGCATGGAATGAGTTTCCATTTGTTAGTGTCCTTTTTAATTTCTCTTAAGAGTGTCTTGTAGGGACTCCCTTGTCCCCTCCTGGCATGAGCCAGGAGCTCTGTCCTTCCTCTTTATTTCTAAATAAAAGCCTGTACCTTGCTCTCCTACCTTGCCTGTTTGCTAAGCTCATTCTTCGGCTTCATGAACAAGAACCCCGGCATCATCTTTGGGGGCTCATCCAGGGTAGCTTCGGGGGTGAGTATCGGGCATCCAAGCCTGCCTTTTCTTTCACTGTCCTTTTTGAAGGAAGTCATCTATGGCACACAAAATCGGGCGCTTGTCAGCCACTTAAGTGGGACTAGCCGATCTCAAAGTCTCAAGCGACAGGTTCCCCTGCGTCTCCCTCAGTGGATCCCCCATCTCCCTTGGGAGCCGGGAATGTCACCTGAGTGGAGGCCAGGATTCCCTTTCAGAGGCATCTCCTTGGATGCGAGGGACTGAGGAAATCCATGGGCAACTGCGAGAGTCTAGGCTGAGGTTACACTTCAGCGGCTTCTCAAAGGCCTGCGTGTCTGGAATCAGACCCCGACAGCCCGACTGGGTATCCATGAGGAGTGTCTCTCTTTCTCTGTCTCTGACTTCCAGCCTGCTTTTCCAGGCCGCCCTGTCCTCTGAGTGAGGCAGGGGGCTTTCCTAACTCTCTTCTAACTTCATCAATTTCATGGAACCCGATGCTCGCCACCACAAGGTAGGGGATCCACGCTTTGCTCTTATTCCTGACTTAATACTGTACATTTTTATCTCATGAAAATGTAAATAAAAGCCTGTACCTTGCTCTCCTAAAAAAAAAAAGAGTGTCTTGTAGTTTTCAGGGTATAGGTCTTTCACTCCCTTGGTTAGGTTCATTCCTAGATATATTTTTTTTGATGCAATTGTGAATAGTATTGTTTTCCTGATTTCTCTTTGTGCTAGTTCATCGTTAGTGTATAGGAAAGCAACAGATTTCTGTGTATTAATTTTGTATCCTGCAACTTTTCTGAGTTCAGATATTAGTTCTAGTAGTTTTGGAGTGGAGTCTTTAGGGTTTTTTATGTACAATATCATGTCATTTGCAAATAGTGACAGTTTGACTTCTTTTTTACCAATCTGGATGCCTGTATTTCTTTGTTTTGTCTGATTGCCATGGCTAGGACCCCCAGAACTATGTTGAATAACAGTGGGGAGAGTGGGCATCCCTGCCTTGTTCCCGATCTTAGGTGAAAAGTTTTCAGCTTCTCGCTGTTAAGTATGATGTTGACTGTGGGTTTGTCATATATGGCCTTTATTATGTTGAGGTACTTGCTGTCTATACCCATTTTGTTGAGAGTTTTTATCATGAGTGGATGTTGAATTTTGTCGAATGCTTTTTCCACATCTATGGAGATGATCATGTGGTCTCTGTCCTTCTTTTTGTTGATGTGGTGGATGATGCTAATGGATTTTTGAATGTTGTACCATCCTTGCATCCCTAAGGTGAATCTCACTTGATCATGGTGTATGATCCTCTTGATGTATTTTTGAATTCGGTTCGCTAATATTTTGTTCAGTATTTTTTCATCTATGTTCATCAGGGATATTGGTCTGTAATTTTCTTTTTTTGTGGGATCTTTGCCCTGTTTTGGTATTAGAGTGATGCTGGCTTCATAGAAAGAGTTTGGAAGTATTCCCTCCTCTTCTAATTTTTTAGATAACTTTAAGGAGAATGGGTATTATATATTCTCTCTATGTCTGATAAAATTCAGCAGTGAATCCATCTGGACCAGGAGTTTTGTTCTTAGGTAGTTTTTTGATTACTGATTCAATTTCTTTGCTGGTAATTGGTCTGTTTAGATTTTCTGTTTCTTGCTTGGTCAGTCTTGGAAGGTTGTATTTTTCAAGGAAGTTGTCCATTTCTTCTAGGTTATCCAGTTTGTTAGCATATAGATTTTCATAGTATTCTCTAATAATTCTTTGTATTTCTGTGGGGTCCGTCGTGATTTTTCCTTTCTCATTTCTGATTCTGTTTATGTGTGTAGATTCTCTTTTTATCTTAATAAGTCTGTCTAGGGGTTTATCTATTTTGTTTATTTTCTCAAAGAACCAGCTCTTGGTTTCATTGATTTTTTTTCTATTGTTTTATTCTCCGTTTTATTTATTTCTTCTCTGATCTTTATTATGTCCCTCCTTCTGCTGACTTTGGGCCTTATTTGCTATTCTTTTTCCAGTTTCAATAATTGTGACTAGGCTATTCATTTGGGATTGTTCTTCCTTCTTTAAATAGGCCTGGATTGCTGTATACTTTCTCTTAGAACTGCCTTCGCTGCATCCCATAAAAGTTGGGGCTTTGTGCTGTTGTTGTCATTTGTCTCCATATATTGCTTGATCTCTGTTTGCCTTTGGTCGTTGATCCATTGATTATTTAGGAGCATGATGTTAAGCCTCCGTGTGTTTGTGATCCTTTTTGTTTTCTTTGTACAATTAATTTCTAGTTTTATACCTTTGTGATCTGAGAAGTTGGTTGGTAGAATTTCAGTATTTTCTAATTTACTAAGGCTCTTTTTGTGGCCTAGTATTTGGTTTATTATGGAAAATGTTCCATGTGCACTTGAGAAGAATGCATATCCTGCTGCTTTTGGGTGTAGAGTTCTGTAGATGTCTGTTAGGTCCATGTGTTGTACAGTGGCTCTGTGCCCTTACTTATTTTCTGTCTGGTTGATCTGTCCTTTGGAGTGAGTGGTGTGTTGATGTCTCCTAGAATGAATGCATTGCATTCTATTTCCCCCTTTAATTCTGTTAGTATTTGTCTCACATATGCTGGCGCTCCTGTGTCGGGTGCATATATATTTATAATGGTTATATCTTCTTGTTGGACTGCCCCCTTTATCATTATGTAATGTGCTTCTTTATCTCTTGTGACTTTCTTTGCTTTGAAGTCTATTTTGTCTGATACAAGTAGTGCAACACCTGCTTTTTTCCCCCTATTGTTTGCATGAAATATATTTTTCCATCCCTTCACTTTTAGTCTGTGTATGTCTTTGGGTTTGAGGTGAGTCTCTTATAAGCAGCATATAGATGGGTCTTGCTTTTTTGTCCATTCTATTACTCTGTGTCTTTTGATTGGTGCATTCAGTCCATTTACATTTAGGGTGATTATCGATAGGTATGTACTTATTGCCATTGCAGGCTTTGGATTCGTGGTTACAAAAGGTTCATGGGTAGCTTTTTTACTATCTAACCATCTAACTTAATTCTCTTATTAAGCTATTATAAACACAGTGTGATGATTCTTTATTTTTCTCCCCTCTTATTCTTCCTCCTCCATTCTTTATATGTTAGGTGTTTTAGTCTGTACTCTTTTACGTTTCTTTTTACTCTTTTGTGGATTGTTGATTTTATTTTTTGCCTTTTGTTAGTATTTGGTTGGTCTGCTTTCTTTGCTGTGATTTTATTTTCTCTGGTGACATCTATTTAGCCTTAGGAGTGCTTCCATCTAGAGCAGTCCCTTTAAAATATCCTGTAGCGGTGGTTTGTGGGAGGCAAATTCCCTCAACTTTTGCTTCTCTGGGAATTGTTTAATCCCTCCTTCAAACTTAAATGATAGTCATGCTGGATACAGTATTCTTGGTTCAAGGACCTTCTGTTTCATTGCATTAAATATGTCATTCTATTCTCTCTGGCCTGTAATGTTTCTGTTGAGAATTCTGATGATAGCCTGATGGTTTTCCTTTGTAGGTGATCTTTTTTCTCTCTCTGGCTGCCTTTAATACTCTGTCTTTGTCTTTGATCTTTGCCATTTTAATTATTATATGTGGTGGTGTTATCCTCCTTGGGTCCCTTGTGTTGGGAGATCTGTGGGCTTCATGATCTGAGAGACTATTTCCTTCCCCAGCTTGGGTAAGTTTTCAGGAATTACTTCTTCAAAGACACTTTCTATCCCTTTTTCTCTCTCTTCTTCTGGTACCCCTGTAATGCGAATATTGTTCTGTTTGGATTGGTCACACAGTTCTCTCAATATTTTTGCATTCCTAGAGATCCTTTTATCTCTCTCTGCCTCAGCTTCTCTGTATTTCTGTTCTCTGATTTCTATTCCATTAACAGTCTCTTGCACCTTATCCAGTCTGCTCTTAAGACCTTCTATCGATTGTTTGATTTCTGTTATCTCCCTTCAGACTTCATTCCTTAGTTCTTGCATATTTCTCTGTAGGTCCATCAGCATGGTTATGACTTTTACATTGAATTCTTCTCCAGGAAGATTGGTTATATCTATCCCACCAGGCCCTCTCTCTGGGGTTGTCTGAGTGATTTTTGACTGGACCAGATTCTTCTGCCTTTTCATCGCGATAGAAGTGGTCCGAGGCAGGTGGTGCATGTGTCACCTGGGAGAACAATGTCCCTTCCTGCTTGCTGGTTGTCTTGCCCTTCTATGCTGCTTCTGTCAGTTTCCCACACACCGGGAGAAGACTCTGAGATAATCCACCAGCTGTCGTCAGCAGAGTGGCTCTAGCAAAAGCCTGGAGCTCTGCAGGGGGTCACGGCTGCACGGGGTGTATTCTCCTGTGAGAACAGTACCTCTTCCTACCTTCGGGACCCTTGCTCCGGGTTCTGCTGCCTCTGCCATTTACCCGCACACCGGGTGCAGTCTCTGGGATAATCCCCTGAGCTGCTGTGGGCGGGGCACCCTTGGGATAGCCTGGATCCCTGAGGGGGCATGCAGACACGTGGGAGTGTTCTCCTGTGAGAATGGCGCCCCTTCTTGCCTTCTGGACGTTGCTCCGGCCTCCTCTGTCTGTACTGGGTAGTTGCGCACCAGCATCAGCCTCTGGGTCTGTCCCAGTTAGCTGCGCACTGGGAGAAGGCTCTGTGTGGTTGCTGTGGGCAGGTTTGTTCCCCGGCTGCTCCGAAGCTATAGTGGGTCAGACGGTTTGCTTGCAGCGCCCGCCGGGGGTGGGGAATGAATGGCAGGCTGCTCATCGCTGTGAGGGGCTTCAGGGCCAGTACGATTTTGTCCAGCTGATAAGCCCTTGTCCCTTTAAGACTTTAAAAAGCGCCCACTTTTCTT
Organism: Smutsia gigantea; assembly: GCA_032199065.1. Lineage (NCBI taxonomy): Eukaryota > Metazoa > Chordata > Mammalia > Pholidota > Manidae > Smutsia > Smutsia gigantea. Next base: position 702,415 of record JAVSCE010004426.1, read on the forward strand.
TTGTCCCAGGGGAGCCGGCTGTGGGGACCCCCTTGCAGTCTCCATCTCGGATTTTACTTTTCCGTTTCTCTAATATCCAGTACACCATGCAATGTGTGTCTGTGCTCCCGGTGCAGATCACCAGTGCTGGTTATTTAGCAGTCCTGTGCTTCCACTCCCTCCCCACTCTGATTCTTTTCCTTCTGCCGGTGCGCTTGGTGGGGGAGTGCCCGGGTCCACCGGGTCTCGGCTTTGTATCTTACCCGCTTCGTGAGGTGCTGAGTTCTTGCAGATGTAGATGTAGCCTGGGTGTTGTACTGTATCTTCTGGTCTCTCTTTTAGGACTAGTTGTATTTGTTGTATTTTCAAAAATATATATGGTTTGGGAGGAGATTTCTGCTGCCCTACTAACTCTGCCATCTTGAGCCTCTCCCCATGATTACATTTTATTATGTAGGTCTTTTATCAGACTGGAGCAAGAAAATCCCCTGCTCACTTTGAAGAAACAAACAGCCATGCTTTGAACTGTCTACATAGAGGGTCATGTGGCAGGGAACTGTGGGCAGCCTCCAGACAAAGCCAGTAAGAAGTGAAGACCCCTTGTCACATAGCCACAAGGAAATGAATTCTTGCAATGACCTGAATGAACTTGGAAGTGGATTCTTCCCTGGTTGAGCCTCCAGATGATATTACAATCCTAGTGAACACTTTGATTATAGCCTGTGAGATCTGAACAGAGGAACCAGTTAAACTGTACCTGGACTCCTGTCCTGTAAAAACTGAGGTAATATATGTGTGTTGTTCAAAGCCACAAAAGTATATGGTAACTTGTTATCCTGAAACATAAAACTAATACAGCAGTTTATGACTTACCATGGAAAATGCAATAGCCCATACAACACATAAAACAAGTAGGAGAAAAGGAATTTACTTAAATTCTATTTAGGGAGATCACTGCACTTATTTGGAATAAAATACTTGATTGACTGAGTCCCAGGACCGCTCCCAAGGCTACTGTGCAGCCCGCAAGAAGATGGTGTTGTTTTCTTTACCAAGAGGAAGGTGTGTGCTCATGGATATTCTAGAGCTCATCAATATGTTGAGTTCTCTTCTGGGCAGATGCATCCTTGCAAATGGCAATTATTCCCTGTTCCATTCTGTATCCCACAGGGTTACATTCTGGAATCTTCTTCCTGTTAGACAGCACCAACGCAGCACCGGGAGGAAACTGGGGAGGGAGGGTGATGATCGGATGAGTGACATCGAGGGCATTCTCCTGGTCCTTCATGAGCTCTGGTGACATCTCAGGCAGCCGTTGCATGGCCAATGCTCCAGCTCCCAAGGGAATGGCCTATTGTGGTTTAACTTCTAGAGCTTTATCATATGTGGTAGCCATTACTGTATATAGCCTTATGCAGCTATGTAAGTTTAAATTAAATAAATAAAATAAAAAGTGAGTTATTCAGTTGCACTAGCCACATTTCAAGTGCTAAGTGGCCACATGTTGCTAGTAGCTCTACCATATTGGAAGGTGCAGATAGAGATCATTTCCATTATCCCAGAAGGTCCTTGGATGGTGCTATAGCAGAGAGTAATCTAGTCCACGAGTGCTCGTTACATCACCTCCTGTCTTTGACATTCTAGTCTAGGGTTGGGAGTGGCTACTTGATGCTACTAATCTCTGGGTTTTCTCACTGTCCTCTGAGTTCTGTTTTCCTTCTATCACCTGTACAGCCAGTTCTCTACATTAAGAGTCCCATATGTTGTAAATAACCATATGGTTTCTTTCCTGATCAGACTTTGATTGGGATACCAGGAAAGGAAAGGATAGGATAATCAGCATTTTTGCATTATCTATCCATTACTAGATAACAAGCTGCCTTCAACCTTAGCAGCTCAAAACAGCAAATATTTATTATTTCACAGTTTTTGTGAGTCAAGAATCTGGGTAGCTAGGTCATTCAGGCTTAATCTTTCATAAAATTATAGTCAAAATGTTGGCAGGAGCTGAAGTCTCATGTGAATGTTTAATTGGGGAAGGATTTACTTCCAGGCTCACTTATGGGATTGGTGGCAGGCCTTAGGTCTTCCCTGGGTGTTGGGTGGAACTCTTTGCCACTTGGCCTTCTCCATGACCTTCCTGAGTGTCACGTGGCACACAATGGCTTCTCCTAGAGCAAGTAATTAGAGTGGGCTGGAGGGGAGGGGGCAATGTCCGCTTGACCTTCCCCTTGAATGTAAACCCAAGGGCTAAGTGCACTAGAGCCACATGATCAGCTGTAACCTGTGCATGGTCACCTGCTGGAGAAAGAGACCCATCTCCTCTCCAGTCACTTAGGTTTACATTTTGCTAAACACCATCTGCGTGGGAAATGGCCCAGTTAAAAGAAATTGCCATGTCAGAGATATATATATTATTTACTATTCAGAATAAAGAACGGAATCTCTACGAAGATTTTGGTTTTCCTGAAAAGAGAAAGAGATGGAGATGAGAATGAGCAAGAAAGGGGATTAAGGCTGAAGTAAGCCCAGGATGTAAAGTCAAATTTTGGTCCTAATGCACTTCAGTGAATAGTTTTGGGTGGTGTTTTTAAATTTAAATTGAAAGGTATTTTCATGTTTGAAAGTTCTAAGCTGTAAAAATAAACCCTGGAAGTAGGTTGCCTGGGGTAAGATTTAATTAAACACTGTATGGCAAATTAGCATAATTTGATGAGGATCAGCTTTAGTTTCTAGAAACTGCAACAGGCAGAAATTTTAATTTTATAATATCTTTTAAAATTACACTGTCTCATCTCTGAAGTGTAGTCTCAGAAAATAAAAACTAAATCAGGTATTACTAAGCAGAAGGCAATTTATTAGAGAGATGATGTACTGGCTGTGGGATATGAGAAGAGTCTTAATACACATACTAAAAGTTTGTAAGAGGAATGGTCTTTTGTAAAACAAAATAGATGAAAAAAGGAGTTGAATTCCTGAGCTTGATGCAGAGAGATTATCCAATATCATCACACTAATCATTCCTCCCTGTTCTCCCTCCCTCCTTCTCGCCCTCCTTTCCTCTCTCCTTCCTTTTCTCTCCCTTCTCATTTTTTCTTGATCTCTTCCTAAGTAGAAAAGCTGCTGTAGATTATAGATAACAGGGAAAAGTTTGAAAAGAAAGGAATAAAGAGGAAGGAAGGAGGGAAGGAGGGAGGGAGGGAGGGAGGGAACGCAATCAAATACAAGTAAGGAAAGCCTTCTTGGAGTGCAACCATTGTTGTTGTGCAGTTTTGCGCCTGCCTGTAGTTCACCCCGCACACACCCTGAACCTTAGTGTGCACCACTGGGTTGGTGCCTAAGGGACCATCTGTGCTCAAGGGTCAACGGGCTGCCTGTGTTCACTGCAGAAAAAAAAAATGGGACAGGCTCTTGAGCAACTCAGCTCCAGAAAACCCTCTTGCCTGGGAGTTTTTAAAGGTGAAATGAAAGAACTTTCAAAAAGTTGAAATCATTCTAAAGAAGGAGCAGTGTGACAGGACTGCTGGCTGTGAGTTCTGGAGATGTGTAAGTGGGTCTCTGTGTAGGTACTCTCTCAGTCCCAAGGAGGATGCGTGGAACAGGGGGCCCTCACTGAGTGTGTGTGTAAATGATGGCAGGGTCTTGCCCCCATGTTCCAGAGGCTTATGTGAGTAAAGGTTATGGCTCCTCAGATGTCTTTACATACCTACAATTTCTTTTAAAAGTAGAGACTTGTCTTTCCATCTCCAAAGATGAGAGTTGTGAAAACCCCAGAGTGAGAAAAGTAGTGGTTGTGAAAATTTAAAAGGAAGTTGGAACTTATTATAAGTACACGTATACTTATAAATTGTAAGATAAAATTATTAATGAGTTGTAATGGTCCACTATACTCTTCACTTCTGTTCTTCAGCTCTTATTTGCTAAGAAGTTTCACAATGCCCCTGCCTTACAGTTTTAATGTCATGTTTGTACATAAGTGCATCACCAGAGACCAGAAAGGACACTTTTGATGCTGGATCCTGGGAATACCTGTGGTTCCCGGGCTCCCTGTGGAGGGGTCAGGAGTAGAGGTTGCTGAGAGCATCATCTATTTCATAATCATGACAGGCATATTTCAATATTTTAATAAATATTGTTTGATGTAACTCCAGCATTCCAAAAGAATGTTGCTTATGCTTATAAAGTTGCTTTACTTTGTTGCCAATAATGAGTACACATCAAGATGTTTTCTTCCCTCTGTGTCTAAGATATCTTCTAAATATTGAATGCCTTTGGGATTTTATTAGAATTGTATAAGCCAAAAGTGGTTGATTCCATCTTCCTATATCCTACCTCTGGCAGCCTCTTTGGCCTCTAAAATGAAGAATATAGGGGCTAAGAGTAATCTGATATCAATTTATGCAGAGTATACAGACATGGGCAACTATTGCACATACCACTGTTCCTCTCCTCCCAGCAGGCACACAAATTTAGTTTGAAGACCTAGGTTTAACCTTACCTGAAGCTGCTTTGTGCTTGAGTCAGCAAGCATCTTGGGCCGGCCAATCAAAGTTTCCAACATAGGGGGAGTCCAGCTGCTATGGACCTCTCCAGAATTTTGTGATTGAAAAACCAACACAGCTGAAAAGAAACTACTTTCATTTTGGCATGGACTATACCCAGAGTACAGGTTTTAAAGCTTTTGTTTTGATTTACATATAGAATGAGGAGCTTACAACAATCTTTTCACTAAGTATCCGTTCCTAAAAGTCATAATCCGGCCCCTGTTTAAGCTCATCTTCCACTCTTCTCTCCTTCCAGGTTTTATTGCTAAAATTTCTCCACTGATTCTGCCTTCCGAGTTACCTCCTTCTTCCTCCATAAATCCTCGTTTCTATTTTTTTTCTAATTATCTCCAACTGGAGTAATTGGCAAATCATTTATCCTGGAACCCACATTCTTGTGGGTTTCTATAAAAGGTTGTACAAAAGTAAAACCACACATACTTGAGTTATGCATAGCGGGAACTCAAGGCCAGGGAAAGGTTGTGGTTTTGTAGGAAGATCACTCTCACCCTTGAAAAGCCAAGGGCATCTTTTCTTTAAAGGAGTCCCCACTTGGTTTGGGTGGGAAGTTGTCCAGAGCACAGTGAGTCTCTGGCAGTGTTTAGCTGGCTTTTGCGTTCTTATTGGCTGTTGTAAGCAAAAGCGGCCCTCCAGAGTCTCTGTGTGGAGGTGATGGTTGTTGCAGTTTGCAGGGAAGGAGAAAGGGAGAGGAGAAAAAAGGGAGGATATTCTAATTCCTTTCCTGCTCAACTTTTTAAAATGTCAAGATTGGGTCCTTACAGCCAGTGATCATGAACCCAAATCAAGTTCAAGACAGCTTGGCAGCTCTGAATAGCCACCTAATTTTCCATACGTCAGTCTAATAAACGGACGTATGCTGAGATCTGTCCATGGGTTTTGACTTCCTGCAGTGCTCTACTGAAGCGGAGGTGGGGACCCTTCCTCTCACCGGTGTCCCCAGCTCCCAATAAATCAGCAGCTGGCCCACAGTGAATTTTCAAGCCATAAGTCTTCACACTGTCTTTAGCTCCCTTGGCCAAACGTGGACTACCTGCTTAAAGATCCATTTTGGGGTTCTTAAAATGAGAAACTTTACAGCAGATAGATTAATTTTAAGGTTTGTGTGGTTATAAAACTTATTAGGACTTGAATTAGAGCAGAATAGAGGTTAAGAGCTCAGACTCTGTAGGCTGGGTGCCTGGGATTCTATTTTCAACTCTTACTAGCTGTCTGACCTCGGGCCAGTATTTCTAAATCTCTTCGGGCCTTTATTTCCCCCTCTATATAATAATGGCACCTATCTCATGGGTTTTTGTGAGGTTTAAGAGATAATTATTGCAAAACAGTATCTGGAAATAATAAACACTAGGTAAATAGAAGGTGCTGTTGTGTTTGTGGCTGTTGATGAGATCACTACTATTATTATTACTATTTGAATCTTTTTGGAAGGGGTCACATAGATCACATTCTCTAGAAGCAGAGCTTGAGAGAGGGATTCTGGAGCAAGTGTTTGTTAAGGGACTACATGTGGGTGAAACCTGTAAAGGAGTGAGGGAATTTGCATAGGACATGGATGAATATAGGTAAAGGTGTGGTTTTAGCTGAGGTCTACCCCTAGCCTTATCCCATGAGGTGCTCTGGAGGACAAGTCACACCAAAGCTGTCCCATTTTGAAACAAGGACCAACTTTTGTATCCCCTGAAACAGCCTTTGGCTTCCAGCTGCCCCTCATGGGGAGAGCATAATTCCCAGGAATTTCCAGGGGAGGTGGCCTTGGGAAGGAGCTCTGGGTGAATTAGCCAGAAAATGTAATTAATTTGGAACCAGCAGCAATATTCGAGGGGTGATTCTAACTCATTAGAGAAATGTTCTCACTGACATGGTTGTGTGCGCCCACGACAAGAGCATCAGAGCAGCAAAGAAAAGCCATGGGCAGAATCTTGCACAGACTCGCTTGGGGCTTGCTGGGTGGGAGGTCGAGAGCACTCAGTTTGGGTCTTCATTCGTATTTAGAGTTTGCAACTTCGCATAGCTCCTGAGCGGCCTCGCTGCACCAGGATGGGTGAATACTTTAGCTGGTGACCCTGGAGTGAGGCATTTGCCTGGGTTCCCTTATTTGTTGTTTTTGATGCTCACAAATCATGTGCTGTGGGCTGCCATAGGTGTTGTGTGGATCATGGTTCTCAGTGTTTGAAACCTGCTATTTTGCAGCCTGAGGTTGTTTTCTTTTGCTTTATTTGCCCTCTGTAGGGATGAGAGCAATTGAATAGTGAGGAGATCAGAACCTGCCATGATTCTTAATGTGATTGGATTATAAAGTGTAATTTACTAGTCTCCTCCCTTCTTCCTGCTGTGTGGCACCTCCCTGCCTCTCCAGCTTCTCATGCCATTCATTGGAAGACTCTTCCGTTTTGCGCCATGCTGGGTTAAAATTCCTCCATTATGTTCATTCACGGTGCTGCTTAGAACTGAAGTAGGAAAAAGCTTCCCGTGTTCTCTGAATTTTTGACCAGGTTGAGGAAAGCCCTCTAATTAGTGCTTGAATTTTCAATTAATGTGCTTTGCTTAACAGACCCATTTAACCTTGAGTCTAGAATTAATGGAAGCTTTGGAGCATATGGCTAAGTCCTTCTTATCCATCGTGGCTTGTCCACTTGCAGGCCTATCTTGTTCAAATGTTTAAATCCTAGACTCCTTCACCCCTTGTCTTAACCATGGCTTCCAACTGTTGCCAACTGGTGACTTTCCGTGTGCCAAGTAATGTTAGCATAAGCCCAGCAAAATGTAATAAAGAATGGAAATCAGATAAGATGGGGAGGGATTGCCTCAGAATCTTCCTAAGCAGATAGAAAGGTACTTTAAAATGCATTTGGAATATCCATGCTGTCGCTTCTTCCCTGCATTGGTATATTTTTTTAGGAGTTGGTTGTGAATGCTCAACTGGCCTTTGGTGAATTAATGATTCAAAAATACCATCATAGAAACCAAGATTTAAAAAGAAATTTGTTCCATTGGAAGGGTGCGTGTGTGTGGTTTTAAAAATCTTTTTATTTTATAATAGTTTTAGATTTACATGAAAGTTACAAAGGTTGTACAGAAGGTTCCCATATACTCCACACTTAGTTACCCTCGTACATTTTCACAGTTAATGCACCAATATTTTTAGACTCTTAATAACTAGAATGTGTACTTTATTCAGATTTCCTCCATTTTTACCTAATGTCGTTTTGGTTCTGACCTAGGATTCAACCCAGGATAACACATTACATTGAGTTATGACGTTTCCTTAGGCTTAAACAGCAGTAGTTTCTCAGACTTTCTTTGATTTTGATAACCTTGACAGTAAGGAGTATTGGTAGATATTTTGTAGAATGTCCTTCAATGGAGATTTGTCTGATTTTTTTTTCCTGATTAAATTGAGGTTATGTTTTCTTTGGAGGAAGACCATAGAGGATTCTCATCATATTATATCAAGAGTATATGCCATCAGTGTTGCTTTATTGATGATGTTAAGGTTGATAACCTGGCTGAAATCTGTTTTCCCACTGTAAAGTTACTTCTCCCTCCCTTTCTATACTGGACTCTTTGGAGGAAATCACTATGTGAAGCCCATATTTGGGGCTGGGGAGAGAAGAGTGTTATGCTCCTCCACCTTGAGAGGGACTGTCTTTATAAACTATATGGAATTTTTCTGTATAGGAAATTGGGCTGTTCTTCCTTATATGATCATTTCTTTAAATCAGTATAGACTCATGGATATTTACTTTGTTTGCTTGGCTATAAATTGGTACTTGTGTTGCTCAAATTGTTCTGTCCTTGCCCATGGAGGGAACTTTCAGTTGGCTGCATGTCCCCTCAACATACCTCCATTATTTTGTTTTTGAGCTCTTCCTTACTTTCTGACACTACCGGGTACTCCAGGCTCATCTGCTATTTCCCTAGTCTGGAATCATTTCTCTAAGAAGTTCTGGTTCCTTGTATTGGAGAATAGTGTTAGAAATTAAGATCTGGGGACTAGGTGTGCTTGTTGTTACTGGGATGCCATTGTTTGAAGGCCTGCTCAACAAACAGAACTTGGAAATAAATACATAGATGCATATATACGTACAGACATACATTTACTAACCTGGGTGTGCATATATGTCAGTAACTATTTCTATACTTATCCTTGTGTATACTGAGTTACACTTGAGTTCATACTGATGTCTCCAACTCTAACCCAGAATCACCTGATTCATTCTAGCCTCCTTCTCTTGCTTACCTGTAATTTCCCACTCTAATAATGAGAAACCTGACTCCTACTATGCGCCATCCATTTACTTATTTGTTCAATCCTGGTATCCACATACAAGGGGTTTCAGAATTGGTAACCCCCACTCCTATAAGAAATGACTTTATCAATTACAGTCCCGAGCCTAGACACAGGTCCTTTTATCCTTAACCTCATACCCTCCACTTGTTCCCAAAGTCAGTTAGGTCTACACATATTCCCCCCAACCTACTTTAGTGCAGTTGTCATACATTTGTTATATGTTAGATTCTTTTCTCTTGGTCTGAATACTATCAGAATTTTCCTTTCACCTTCCTGTGAATATCTTGAATAGCTGTGAGAGCTACCTGCTATTATCACCATAAAACTGAACACAGACATGGTGCAAGGAAATGAGAGAGACATAAACTGAGAAATGTTAAAGAAAGAACAGTTGACTAATAGCAAACAAAACAGTTTCCATTCCTAGCCATGCATGACCCTAAGTAGCTGTGTCATTTGGCGAGTCATCAAAGTGCTTTGGTCTTGGTTTTCTTTATACGATTGGGACCAATTTCTCTGGTCAATCATGGTGAATGACTTGGAAAAAGAACATGAATGCCTAAATGCCACAATATATTTTCAAGTACAATTGTTAAAGATAAAAAGATTAATTCAAAACTTATTGCAAGGAAGGGTCAGGTCAAGGATGTGAAGTTACAACTTTTATAAAACTGGATTACTTATGATAGTACTCCAAACTGTAAATGAAAGGATGGCTTAGTGCAACTGGTTCTAATAATCAGAATATTTTCTTTTTTCTCAGTGGCTACACATGCATATACACACATACATGATTCTGGGAATGTGTGTGTGTGTGTATAAATATATTAGTATTTATATTTCCAAGGGGGTGAAAGTTATCCCTTGAGGGTCTTGGTTTTGTTAGATGCCTTGTTGGTTTCTCTAACAAACATTTGGGAAGATATCGTGATTTAGGGTTTTAAGAATTTAAATAGTGTACACAGCCTTTTGGACTTTTTTTGGTTACTTGGCTTCTACTTTTACATGCCTATAATTAAGTTATTTTTCCCTACTTGATGACAAGCTAGATCTATTTACTATGTCCCTGCGGTGTTAATTCTCTTGGCCACGTGTAACTGAAAACCATAATGGGACTTAAAATTTGAGAGTCTAGATATACATTCTGAGTGTGCCACTCTTGGATTGGAAGGATATATGAACTTGAAGAATTGACTTACTATTATAGGCGTAGCCAAGTTCAGCAACCCTGGCAGTAAGAACAGTGAAGAAAAGGGAGGTGGGCAGGGCCTCTCCTTGAGGCCACACGTGCACTACACAGTTCCAGGAGTACCATTCCTCTATATTTTAATGTGAGTGAAACCCGCTGAACAGGATAGCATTTATCTAGGGAAAGGGCCTGTTTTATTTTGGTGGGAGGGAGAAAACACATTTAAAAAACATAGACACACTCCCCAAATCCCTTTGATTGTGCAGCTTGTGGTTTGATTATTGTTAATTCTGTAGTGTATTTCACTCTACTTAATCTAATATTTTTGCCTCTCTCTTTTTAAACGTGATCCTAACATGGTACATGTGAACATCTTTGAAATGATGTTACTTCTAGAGAATGTGCTACTGCTCACCCCCCAGCGGTATTTCTGCCTTTTTATCTAAGCCCTGGTCTCACCTATAAAATGAACTCAAGAAGATGAAACAAGGTAAGTATATTGTGAACAGCAACTCATTCTGCCTTGATGGCCTGTGTTGACCCTGCTTTCCATTCACTGATATCCTTAAGCTTCACAAATGAAATAGCAAGGCCACAAATTTATCGTACCTACGTATGTTTTGGTTCCTTCCACGTATTTGCGTCTTCTCTGTGTGCAACGTTTCATCGTAAATAACTGCCGTACTTTGACAACTACGTTAAGATGAAGGCAATATTTGTAGCAATTTCTTTACACTGCTTTTTACTTTCTTTCGTCTCAGCTGAATCCATAAATAAAAATGTCTTTTCCTTCCAGCAGTTGATTCTAAAAACACTCATATTTAAGAAAACCTGCAAAAGAATCTGCTCTCCTGATGATTTATTAAAAGAAGATAAATGAGGGGTTTAAAAATATTTTTAAGCCTACAATCATGAACTAAAGAGGGAAATATGTCAACTGGTATATGTGTCAAGAAATACTAGAGAATTTTAGTTTTATTACTCAACATCTATTTGAGACAAATAGGTGGAGACAAATATTCCTTGTATTTTAACTGTGATTTATTTTACAAGTAAAGCTCTTATCTATGCAGCACAGCTTAATGTTAGGATTTGAATTGGATTGTCAGCTGTAGCCAAGCCAAGCAATTCAAACTGGGAAGTGAAACATTGGGTTGAAATCTCCAGTGTGTGTTACGATAGAAGGCTTCTATACTGCGACCTTCCTATAAACATAAAGGTAACAGTTTGCTTCAGTTATTTTGTATCCCAGGTTTCCTGGAATAGACCCTCTCAGTTTCAAATGTTCTCTCCCATTGTCCCTGTATGTATATTCTTCTTGATTAGAATGTATATACCTATTTGTTGTTCAGCAGAGCAGCTACCACATACATTGTGTAATCTAAATATTTCCACATCTGAGTTCTCTTTTAGAGCCCATCCTTTTAGCGCAATTGGTCATTTCATTAGTTCTGAAACAACAGATCCTTAAGATAACCATCTCTGATGTGAAATAGAAATGAAATAGTGCAGAGTTTCCTAAACTGAGCTCCCAGGGAACTGTTTCCCAAAAGATATTGGGAATTTGATAGAGAATGGATTATGTGAGCAGATGCATTTAAGAAATAATTGGGTTGAACAATATTAAACAATTTTTCTTCCCCCCTGCAGAAATTCCCAGAATTATTGATACACACTTACACATTGTGAATCTCCAAGAGAGAAATATAATTTCAGTGTTTCCCTAATTTTTATGTGGAACTTACTGTTTTTAATCTCCCCAGAGTCCTGTTCTTCTGGTTGTCTGTTGCTCTTCCACACACAAACCCCTACTTTAAATCAATTTATGACTATCTCTCACAGTTTGGGTTTGACTCATTCAGTAGGTTGGGTCTTGTTTGGGTCTCCTGTGCAGCTGCAATCAGACAGAAGCTGGAGCTAGAGGTATCTGAGATCCCACTGGCCAGGACACTTCTATGACTGGTAGTTGATAGTGGCTAGTGGCTGAGAGCTCGGCTGTGACTGTCAGAGAGTGCACTTACCGCATCCTTTCTGCATCTCTGGTTTTTCACAGGGTCCTTGGGAGGGAGCCATTCTCAGAACGAACGTAAGAGACCCAGCGGGAAGTTCTACTATTCTTCTACTAAGGCTTCCTCTATACCAGGCTTAGAAGTTCCAGAATATTACTTCTGCCACTGTTTCTTGGTTAATCAAGGCCCAAGACCAACCCAGAATTTGACTCCATTTCTTGATGGAGAGCCAAGCGCCCAGAGGGAGGGAAAGTAGGAATGGTGACCATCTCTGCAGATTATCCACTGGACTTTTTAACATTTCATGGGACACTGACCTTCTACAGAAGAGTTTGGGGGGTGGTGAATCAAAGTGTTGGAGGGATAGTAGGTAGGGGGAGTCCATCCATCAGAGAGAAGTATCGTCACTGACATTGTACAGAATTTCTGGCGTAAGGCGATAACAAAAAGCCTACCAGGTTTTAGATAATTTTATTATTGTTTTAAAATTCTCTACAGATAGGGTTGCCAGGTAAAATAAAGGATGCCCATTTAAATTTGAATTCCAGATAAACAAACAATTTTTAAGTATAGACATGCCCCAAATATTGCATGGGGCATGTTTTTTTAAAAATGATGATTTATCTCAAATTCAAATTTAACTGGGTTTCCTGTGTTTTTATTTGCCAAATCTGGGAACATTATCAACATTACCTACAAATAATGTACTCCTTGACTGTCCAAATTATTGTTGAACTCTGTCTTCTGCCTCCTTCCTACTACAATATAGCTACACCATTGAGTTTGGAAAAAACTGATGTAATGTAAATTCTTAGGTTTTGGAATCAGAGAAATCTGATTTAAAGCCTGGCTCTGCCCCATACCAGCCTTGTAACTGTAAGTTATTAACATCAGTGAGCCTCAGGTTCATCTGTTGGGATTAGTCTTGGCTACCTGACAGGCCTGCTGGGTGCATAGGTAAGCACGTAACTCTGATTGGGGCATAGCAGGCAAGGAGCCAAGAATAGTCCTGACTCCTGTTCCCCCAGATAAAGCAGAAGCAAGAGGAAAATTCCCTGTACCTGTGTAGATGATGTTTATGTGCTGAAGAATGTCAGCAAACAGGAATCTAAGTGAGGGTTTTGGTTGTTTTCATTCTTGCAAAAGAATGGGGCAGTAAGTGAGGTCTCATCTTGGGAAGTGCAACTGTGATTCAGACCATCATGGGGAAGAAAAAAAAGAATTTATAGGATGACAACTGTGTTGTCAGCACCGTACAGGCCCCTGAGGTCCATTATCTAATTCTTCTGAAGTACCTACTCAGTGATATTTTTAATCTGATTTTATTTGCATGCATATCCACACTTTCATGTAGATTGTTACTTGAAAGACTTTATAGTATAATTGATGGTGAGCACATTTCATGATTGTTGTCTGATTAACCCCACCAAGAACAACTTAAGGTCAGGTTAAATTTGAATGAATCCCAGGAAAGCACAGGTTCTTTTTGGATGGAACTTGCATATGCAGGGAAATATTTAGAGAGCATATACTCTGCCAAACGCTGTGGAATTTTCCCTGAAGTAGATGGAGAGGTCGTTAGCTCCATTTTTACCGGTTGGGAAATTGAGGTTTAGATTAGCCTCAAGACTTCTTGACAGCCACAGAGCTCAGAGGTAAATATACCCCTGCCACCCACCCCTTGTGACAACCCTCATTTAGGTCACCAGCTGTGTCCTTGTCCTGGGCTGCAATGGACATCTCTGAATGCTGATAGCACTTGACCTTTGAACAGTAATCTGCAGTGTTAGCCATGACCTGTGTTAGGGAGAAAAAGTGTTCTTCCACCCTCCAAGGTTCTTGCTGCTCTAAGCATTAGATGGATGTGAGAAAGATTAACAGAAGTAAAACAAATTAAGTATTTTGTAAGTATGGGGACCCCACATGCATGAGAAGTTCAAGGACAGGAGGGTAAAATGAGGTGTCTGCCCCTCTGAGCTAAGAACTGGGTCCACCGGGGCTTCAGAGGGGAGGAGGGCAATGCGCTGGGCAGTAGCAGAGCAGATGTTTGTCCTGCCACACAGTTAGGCCACTAATAACCTAATTTTGGGAAAGGCCCAATTGGGAGTTTTCTGGGTAGTTGGAAGGGTAACATTCCTCTTAAGCTCACAGGGTCCCTATTGGCTTCAGCTCAAAATAGTCCACGTGCCAAAGTGGCACATTTTGGGGAAGATTGTTCTGAACCACTTCAACTGCCTGTTCAAAGACCTTGTTCTAGTCTCAAGGATATTCATGTCCCAGATCCCTCCTTTTCTCTGGCCCTTCCCTTCCCTTATTTTCCTTGGAGGTTTGGCCTCCTCGATTACATAATCGAGTTTGCAGTTCCTCAGGCCTGGCCCCAGGTACCTTCTCCCCACTTCTTCCTGCTGACACACATTTTCTACTGACCTCATGAGAATTGCACCTTCATTTTTATTGGTGTGCTTTTTTCCCGTAACTCCGTGTCTGCTTTTACTCACCTGGAGATTCTTAGCGCCTTGTGCTTACTAAGCATGTAATACAGACTTGAACAAAAAGCCTTAAAGAATAAAAACAATGAATGAACCCCACTAGGATGACCTAGAGCCTCTTTTTACCAGTCTCTCCTCTTCTCCCAGGTGACTTTAGGGATGAAAAAAAAAAAACCCCAACCTTCATTTTGTACATGAAGGGGCTGAGATTCAGAGAGTTAAAGAATTTTGCCAAAGTCACACAGCCCTCAGAAGCTGGGTCTGGGACTATGCTCTCTCAAATGTTGGGGCTCTGCCTCTCTATAGATTTGATCCAAGCTCACCTACATGGTTGAACATGCTCACAGAAATGCTGGTTTTTCTCTGCTGGTAGTGGAAAGAAGGAAACTGGATCAGCATATGTTGGTTTTGCAATTTCTTTCTGCCTTTAGATCTAGCTAGAACCTTAAATATGCATCTGTATCAACTTCTCTGCATTTACCCTTTTTCTTTTTGTCTTCTATGATGACTTAGCATTTTTCACTTCTTCCCCTCTTCCAATATATCTAAGAAAAATTGCCCTTTAACAATAGAATAGTTCGCTGAAATTTAATAGATTTCTTAGAGATTTCATAAGCCTAAGATTTGAAGTTCCTTGTCAAAATGTCAAAAATATTAGTGAAATCCTATACAGCTAATAGCTTTTTCTATAATTCCACAAAAGGAGTCCTCTGTTTCTATGCAAGAGCCCACTCATATGCTGTGGTTGGTGGTGTGGTGAGTGGTACCTTTTTTATTGACTGACAGAGTAAATAGAAGATCAAGCCAAAACAACCCACAGCAGATGACTACATGCATGTTAAACTTAGCTAAGAGTAAAGGCACTTGTCACTTTAAAATTTTCCTTCTGCTTCCTCTGGTTTTAGTGGTGGGGGGCGGTGTGGTAGGGCAGTTTGGATAGCCAAAGCAAGCAAGAGGGAAAGGAAAAACCTAGCATTGCAGGAGAGATGTTAGGGGGAAAAAAATAAAGCAAAATTTCCATTCTGTTACTGATTTATAAATTCTTGACTAATGGAGCTGAAAACTCTTAGAAATTCTCTTACCTTCTTCCTTCATATACAGATCAAAAGTTTCAAAGTCCAAAGAGCTGGTATGACTTACCTAATGGATAATGGAAGAGTTGAGCTTTAAGAAGGCCTTTGATGTCAGCTCCTTCTTTTAAGACTCGGCTCACTGGTTACCTTCTCTGTGATGCCTTTTATAAGCCCCCAGCTATGGCTGTGTATGCCGTCCCCCAAATTGCCATAGCACTTTGTATTCTCAGTGCAGCCCATAGGCATTAAAACAACACATTAGAGTACTACGAACAAGTCTATGCCTACAAATTTGATAATTTAAATCAAACAAATTCTTGAAAGATACAAATGACTAAACTCACATAAGGAGAAATAAATAAACAGCCGTGGTGTTGTGAGCAGTCTCCACTTTTCTGCCTCTCCCTTAGTCCTTGAGCTACGTGAGCTCCGGGATGGTGCTGTTCATGGACCAAGGAGCAGGAAGGGAAGGAATATCGACCATCAGCGTGTTCTCTTGTGTGGTGGGGATTTACTTCCCTTTTTCTTAATACAGGTCTCTTTGCCCATCGCCATGTACGAACTTCCCAGGGGCTCTCTTGTTGTCCCTCAGCAGTTACATTGTTGCTGATTTCGAAGACCCAGTCTGCTTTCAAAGACCCAGTTTGCTATCAGACCTGGTATTTCCTCCTGCATCTGTTACTCGTGATCTGGTTGATCTGAGATAGGTTAGTCAGTCTTTCTGAGGATCATTTCTGTCTCCTCTGTGAAATGAGTATATAAATAGCTGTATTTCAAAATCTTCCCTTCAGACTTTTTGAGATGAAGTAGAAAAAAGAAAATCTCTAATAACTGTCTGGCCTACCTTTCATCATTTTTCTATTGGTTCCTGATAGGACTAGGCTGAACTGGTGAGGCAGTGGAGTGGACCAATTGCTTCCTTAAGGACTTGAGTTATTTTTAGTTTTTGTACTGTTTTGATTGTTGCTGTTTTGCTTCTGATCCTTAAGACTTCTTAAATCTTTTGCTTGGTTTATGTTTTCCAGAATTGCCACTTGATTCAATGGCTTACATTGATTGATATTTAAATGTTGAACCAACTTTCCATACCTGGAATAAATCCCACTTGTTTGTTGCGTAGGATTCTCTTTATGCATTTTTTCAAAAATTCATTTTCTAATTTTTGTAAGAGCTTTTACATCTGTGCTTATGGTATTAATCACTTAGATATAAGTCATTAGTTTTCTTGTAATGCCTTTATCTGGTTTTGGTAATAGGATAATGCTGTCCTCAGAATGAATTAGAAAAAACTTCCCTCTGCTTCTACTTTCTGGAAGAGATTGCAGAGAATTGGTACTTCTTTCTTAAGTGTTTGGTAGAATTTACCAGTGAAACTATCTAGATGTGATGCTTTCTTTTTTGGAAAGTTACTAATTACTGATTTAATTTTAGAAATTATATATAGGGCTATTCAGCTTATTATATGAGTTTAACAATTTGTGTCTCTCAAGAATTGGTCTGTTCATCTAAATTAACAAATTTGTGGGGATAGAGTTGTTCATAGTATTCCTTTATTCTCACTTTAATGTCTATGGGATCAGTAGTGGCGATGCCTCCTTCATTTCTGAGACTGGCATCTTGGGTCCTCTCTCTTTTATTTGGTTAGCCTGACCAGAGATATTTCGGTAGTGTTTTTATCTAGGCTTTTGGTGCCATCAGAAGACTTTGTTAGGCAGTTTGCATATGTTGTACATTCAGTCCTTGCATCATTTCATGGGTCAGGTATTCCATTAATATTTTACAGATGAGGAAACAGAGGGCCAAATCATTTTCATAAGGAGGGGGCACATTATTATAAGTTTTATAGGTGCTCTTCTATGCCTTAAAGTAGTTCTTGATTGCTTTCCTACCTACCCTCCTCTTCTCATAGGAATTCCACATTAGCTGTACTATCTTAGAGAAGGACATCATTTGATGGAAACAAAACAAAAGGATTTAACACTGGCGGAGTGTTGCATTTCAGTCCCACTGAAATTAAAATGGCAGTGGTGACCCTACTTTTATTACTCTTAAGTAATGTTTAATTAAGCATTGATTCCATGCACAGCTGGTTGCATCATATAGACATGCTCCATGCCCTCCTTTGGTGCTGTTTCCCAGGGAGTGCAAGCAGTTTCTTGTTCAGCAGTACTACTACAGTGGGGTAAAAGACACCTTGTTTCTTGGTTTTACTTCCTCAGCTAAATTACATGTATGGCACCCTACTGAGAGGGCATTTTGCTGTCACTTGCTAAAGAGAGATGCACAGGTAAGTATGGGAACCTTGTTTGACATTTATAAGCAACCTGGGCAATTTTGAGAAATACACTAGATAGTAAAGGCACTTCCATAAAAGGCGGCTGACTGATGGTTTAGCCAAAATATGATACCGGTAGTTTATGGCAATTTTCTCTAACAGGAGTAGATATTGAATTTATTTCAAAAGTGCCTCAAGAGTCCTCCTTATGCTACCAAGGCATTAGTACATTTTTGCAAAGTGCACACTAGAAGAAAAAATACTGCAGCCAATAAAATAAGGACATTGTGTGTGTGTGAGAGAGTGGCTGTGTGCATTTGGAAGGGAGGAGGGCTTAGTTCAGTGTGCTGTTGACTTCATATAGATAGATTCATAGACTGTGTTTTATTTCTTTGTGGAGATTACAAAATCATTCCCAATGCAGAATTTGTTAATGAAAAGAAAAAGAGAGTGATTTAAAGAAATTTATTTGATTTCAATAAGCAACTCAAGGGTAATTCCCTCTACAATATTTTAAACAAATATGCCATTAAAGGCTTGCATCCCATTCTCTGCACAACTTCCTTCACTCCTCTTTCCAAATTAAGTTATATAATAGCAAAACATACTCACCCACACTCAAATTCTCTCAGGAATTTTAACTACAAAGTCAAGATAATTTTGCTTGCTACATCAATGCATTGCACAATGTGAGAGAAGAGGCTGCACTCTTTTCAGTAAGCATATGAGGGAATCAGGATTTGTTTTAATATTGTTTCTGTCACAAACTGGCTTTACAACCTCTGCAAATGATGTGCCCACTTGGGCATAGGTTGAAGTCCTTATTCTTATTTTTACTTTTTGGTATCATTAATGTACCATTACGTGAACAACATTACGGATACTAGACCCCTATTATCAAGTCCCCCCCACATACCTGATTACAGTCACTGTCCAGCATAGTAAGATGCTATAGAATCATTACTTGTCTTCCCTGTAAATACTGCCTTTCCTGTGTTCGCCCCCCTGCTACGTTATGTGTACTAATCGTAATGCCCCTTTTTCCCCCTTATCCCTCCCTTCCCACCCATCCTCCCCAGTCCCTTTCCCTTTGGTAACTCTTAGTCCATTCTTGGATTCTGTGAGTCTGCTGCTGTTTTGTTCCTTCAGTTTTTTCTTTGTTCTTATACTCCACATATGAGTGAAATCATTTGAAACTTGTCTTTTTCTGCCTGGCTTATTTCACTGAGCATAATGCCCTCTAGCTCCATCCATGTTGTTGCAAATGGTAGGATTTGTTTTCTCCTTATGGCTGAATAATATTCCATTGTGTATATGTACCACCTCTTCTTTATCCATTCAGCTACTGATGGACACTTAGGTTGTTTCCATATCTTGGCTATTGTAAATAGTGCTGCGATAAACATAGGGGTGCATATGTCTTTTTCAAACTGGGCTGCTGCATTCTTAGGGTAAATTCCTAGGAGTGGGATTCCTGGGTCAAATGGTATTTCTATTTTTAGTCTTTTGAGGAACCTCCATACTACTTTCCACAATGGTTGAACTAGTTTACATTTCCACCAGCAGTGTAGGAGAGTTCGCCTTTCTTCACATCCTCACCAACATTTGTTGTTGTTTGTCTTTTGGATGTTGGCCATCCTCACTGGTGTGAGGTGATATCTCATTGTGGTTTTAATTTGCATTTCTCTGATGATTAGTGATGTGGAGCATCTTTTCATGTGCCTGTTGGCCATCTGAATTTCTTCTTTGGAGAAGTGTCTATTCAGCTCCTCTGCCCATTTTTAATTGGCTTTTTTGCTTTTTGTTTGTTGAGATGTGTGAGCTTTTTATATAATTTGGGTGTCAACCTTTTATCGGATAGGTCATTTATGAATATATTCTCCCATACTGTAGGATGTCTTTTTGTTTTACTGATGGTGTTCTTTGCTGTACAGAAGCATTTTAGTTTGATGTAGTCCAAGTTGTTCATTTTTGCTTTTGTTTCCCATGCCCAGGGAGATATGTTCATGAAGAAGTTGCTCTTGTTTATGTCCAAGAGATTTTTGCCTATGTTTTTTTCTAAGAGTTTTATGGTTTTATGACTTACATTCAGGTCTTTGATCCACTTCAGGTTTACTTTTGTGTATGGGGTTAGACAGTAATCCAGTTTCATTCTCTTACATGTAGCTGTCCAGTTTTGCCAATACCAGCTATTGAAGAGGCTGTCATTTCCCATTGTATATCCATGGCTCCTTTATCGTATATTAATTGACCATATATGCTTGGGTTTGTATCTAGACTCTCTATTCTGTTCCACGGGTCTATGTGTCTGTTCTTGTGCCAGTGCCAAACTGTCTTGATTACTGTGGCTTTGTAGTAGAGCTTGAAGTCAGGGAGCATAATTCCCCCTGCTTTATTCTTCCTTCTCAGGATTGCTTTGGCTTTTCTGGGTCTTTTGTCGTTCCATATGAATTTTAGAACTATTGCTCTAGGTCTTTGAAGAATGCTGTTGGTATTTTGATAGGGAGTGTATTGAATCTGTAGATTGCTTTAGGCAGAATGGCCATTTTGGCAATATGAATTCTTCTGAGCCAAGAGCATGGGATGAATTTCCATTTATTAGTGTCCTCTTCAATTTCTCTTAAGAGGGTCTTGTAGTTTTCAGGGTATAGGTCTTTCACTTCCTTGGTTAGGTTTATTCCTAGATATTTCATTCTTTTTGATGCAATTGTGAATGGAATTGTTTTCCTGACTTTTCTTTCTACTATTTCATTGTTAATGTATAGGAATGCAACAGATTTTCTGTGTATTAATTTTGTATCCCACAACTTTGCTGAATTCAGATATTAGATCTAGTAGTTTTGAAGTGAATTTTTAATGTTTTTTTATGTACAATATGATGTCATCTGCAAATAGTGACAATTTGACTTCATCCTTGCCAATCTGGATGCCATTTATTTCTTTGTGTTGTCTGATTGCCGTGGCTAGGACCTCCAGAACTATGTTGAGTAAAAGTGGGGAGAGTGGGCATCCTTGTCTTGTTTCCAATCTAAGGAGAAGTTTTCAGCTTCTTGCTGTTAAGTATAATGTTGGCTGTGGGTTTGTCATATATGGCTTTTATTATGTTGAAGTACTTGCCCTCTATACACATTTTGTTGAGAGATTTTATCATGAATGGATGTTGAATTTTGTCGAATGCTTTTTCAGCACCTATGGAGATGATCATGTGCTTTTTGTCCTTCTTTTTGTTGCTGTGGTGGATGATGTTGATGGTTATTTGAATGTTGTACCATCCTTGCATCCCTGGGATGAATCCCACTTGATCGTGATGGATGATATTTTTGATATATTTTTGAATTTGGTTGCTAATATTTTGTTAAGTATTTTTGCATCTATGTTCATCAGGGAAATTGGTCTGTAATTTTCTTTTTTTGTGCTGTCTTTGCCTGGTTTTGGTATTAGAGTGATGTTAGCCTTGTAGAATGAATTTGGGAGTATTCCCTCCTCTTCTACTTTTTGGAAAACTTTAAGGAAGAAGGGTATTAGGTCTTCAATAATGTTTGATAAACTTCAGCAGTGAAACCATCTGGTCCAAGTGTTTGTTTCTTAGGTAGTTTTTTGATTACCAATTCAATTTCTTTGCTGGTAATTGGTCTATTCAGATTTTGTGTTTCTTCCTGGGTCAGCCTTGGAAGGTTGTATTTTTCTAGAAAGTTGTCCATTTCTTTCAGGTTATCCAGTTTGTTAGCATATATATAATTTTTCATAATATTCTTTCATATTCTTTGTATGTCTGTGGTGTGCATAGTGATTTTTTCTTTCTCATTTCTGATTCTGTTTATGTGTGTAGACTCTTTTTTTCTTGATAAGTCTGGCTAGGGGGTTATCTATTTTGTTTATTTTCTCAAAGAACTAGCTCTTGGTTTCACTTATTTTTTTCTATTGTTTTATTCTTCTCAATTTTATTTATTTCTGCTTTAATCTTTATTATGTTCCTCCTTGTACTGACTTTGGGCCTCATTTGTTCTTCCTTTTCTAGTTTCATTTATTGTGAGTTTAGACTGTTCATTTGGGATTGTTGTTCTTTCCTGAGTAGGCCTGTATTGCAATATATTTCCCTCTTACCACAGCCTTCGCTGCATCCCACAGCTTTTGCAGTGTTGAAATATGTTGTCATTTGTCTCCCTATATTGCTTGATCTCTGTTTTTATTTGGTCATTGATCCATTGATTATTTAGGAACATGTTATTAAGCCTTCATGTGTTTGTGGGCTTCTTCGTTTTCTTTGTGTAATTTAATTCTAGTTTCATACCTTTGTGATCTGAGAAGCTGGATGGTACAACTTCAATGTTTTTGAATTTATTGAGGTTCTTTTTGTAACCTAGTGTATGATCTGTTCTTGAAAATGTTCCATGTGCACTTGAGAAGAATGTGTATCCTGCTGGTTTTGGATGGAGTGTTCTGTAGATGTCCGTTAGGTCCATCTGTTCTAATATGTTGTTGAGTGCCTCTGTTTCTTTATTTATTTTCTGTCTAGTTGATCTGTCCTTTGGAGTGAGTGGTCTGTTACAGTCTCCTAAAATGAATGCATTGCAGTCTATTTCCCCCTTTAATTCTGTTAATAATTTGTTTCACACATGTAGGTGATCCTGTGTTGGGTGCATAGATATTTATAATAGTTATATCCTCTTGTTGGACTGACCCTTTTATTATTATGTAATGTCCTTTTTTTTCTCTTGTGAATTTCTTTGTTTTGAAGTCTATTTTGTCTGATACAAGTACTGAACTCTTGCTTTTTTCTCACTATTAGTTGCATGAAATATCTTTTTCCATCCTTTTACTTTCAGTCTGTGTATGTCTTTGGGTTTGAAGTGAGTCTCTTGTAGGCAGCATATAGATGGGTCTTGTTTTCTTATCCATTCACTAGCTCTATGTCTTTTGATTGGTGCATTCAGACCATTTACATTTAGGGTGATTATTGATAGGTATGTTCTTATTGCCATTGCAGGCTTTAGATTCGTGGTTACCAAAGGTTCAAGGTAATTCCCTTCCTATCTAACAGTCTAATTTAACTCACTTTGTATGCTATTAAGAAACAAAACCTAAAGGTTCTTTTTTTTCCCTCCTTTTTCTTCCTCCTATATTCTTTGTACATTATGAATCATATTCTGTACTCTGTGTCTATCCCTTGGGTGACATCTATTTAACCTTAGGATACTTCCATTTATTGGAGTCCCTCCAAAATGCACTGTAGAGGTGGTTTGTGAAAGGTAAATTCTCTCTGCTTTTGCTTATCGGAAAATTGTTTAATCCTTCCTTCAAATTTGAATGATAACCTTGCCAGGTTAAGTATTCTTGGTTCAAGGCCCTTCTGCTTCATTGCATTAAATATATCATGCCACTCCCCCTGGCATGTAAGGTTTCTGTTGAGAAGTCTGATGATAGCCTGATGGATTTTCCTTTGTATGTGATTTTTTTCCTCTCTCTAGCTGCTTTTAAGAGTCTGTCTTTATCTTTGATCTTTGCCATTTTAATTATTATATGTCTTGATGTTGTCTTTCTTGGGTCCCTTGTGTTGGGAGATCTGTGCACCTCCATGGCTTGAGAGACTATCTCCTTCCCCAGACTGGGGAACTTTTCAGGTATTACCTCCTCAATGACGCCTTCTATCCCTTTTTCTCTCTCTTCGTCTTCTTGCACCCGTATTATACCAATATTGTTCCATTTTGATTGGTCACACAGTTCTCTCAATATTCTTTCATTCTTAGATTCTTTTTTCTCTCTGTGCCTCAGCTTCTTTATATTCCTCTTCTCTAATTTCTATTGCATTTACCATCTCTTCTAATACATCTAATCTGCTTTTAAATCCCTCCATTTTATGTTTCATTTCAGATATGGAATTTCTTAATGATTGAATTTCCATCTTAAATTCGTTCCTGAGTTCTTGAATATTTTTCTGTACCTCCATAAGCATGTTTATGGTTTTTATTTTGAACTCTCTTTCAGGAAGATTGGTAAGTTCAGTTTCATTTGGCCCTTTTTCTGCGGTTTGTGATATTTTCGTCTGAACCATCTTCTTTTGACGTTTCATATTTCTGTGTGGTGCCCTCTAGTGCCCAGAAGCCCCAGTCTCTGTGGCTGATCAGCCCCTTGAGTGAGGTTGGGGGTTGTAGGTGAGTCGAACTGGTGACTGTGGGGGAGGAAATATCCGTTTCCTGATTCCCCTCTGTCCTGCCTGTCTTTAGTGTCAGAGCCAGTGGGCCAATCACACAGGTGTAAGCCTCAGTGCTTTGCATCTCTAGCTGTTGTAGGAGGTGCCTCCCTCTGGCTGGCCTGATGCCAGCACAGTGATTGCCAGTTTGCAAACCTGTGCCGACAGACTAGGAGGAAGGTGCAGCAGGCTGAGTGTCACAGTGGGGGGGCCTCGGAGCTGAGTAGACTGCCATGGGGATGGAACACCTGAAGCTCCTCAAAGTTCCCAACCAGCTGGGCCGAGTGCCCCCAGACAACCTTGTCCAGCTCTCCCTTCTCCCGTGTAGCAAGCTCTGTGCAAACCCCACCCCTTCATCAGCCCTCTTGCTTCTAGGAAGCCTCTCAGACTGCCTGCCTTTCCTCTGATACAGAGCTGCAGGATGTGCATCCCCTCCTCCACAAACAGCCGGAATGTCAGTTTCTCAAGCACTCCGCCTGTCAGAGCTCCCCGACATCTAGAGCACCACACAGTATAGGTTTCTGCTCACGAAGCAGATCTCCAGGGCTAGGCGTTCAGCAGTCCCAAGCTTCCACCCCCTGGATCCCGCTGGATTAAGGCTTTCGTATGTTACCCTGTTTCGTGAGGTCCACTCTGTTCATGAGGTCTGTATGTAGTCTGGTTCAGCTTTCTTTCTTGTTTCTGTTTTAGCGGTAGTTGTATTAATTAACTATATTTTTATAGTATTTGTGGTTTTGGGAAGACTTCTCTGTTTCACCTCTCATGCCGCCATCTTGAATCTTCTCTAAGTTCTTATTTTTTAAGTGGAAACTGAAATACCTGCCAGTCTACATGACAGATTTGAAATGGTGATAGAAATAGTAGACATGAAAATATAGCCCTTTCTGATTCTGCAAGGCTCTCTGGCCCAGTTTGCATTGATGTGGCATATTTTGCAGTATGAGTTTTGTTTCTAAAACCTTTTGGAAATCCTGTGGCTAAATCATTAATAGGCATTAAGTTCTAGGAATACTGTGCCCTGTCTTCATCTGCTGAACTTCCTACATCTTAGCACATAGAACTGCACTTGTGTGTGTGTTTATGTGTGTATCTTAGCAGAGGTGAGGCCTGATCCAGAGGCTCCCTCAAAACACTCAAAGCCCCAAACAATAGCCTTCTAATAAAGATAGGCTTAACTTGAAGACAAATATGAGGAATGAAAAAAATACCTTAGGATACTATGGATGTCATTCTGTAGGAAGATACTTCTCTTGGTCTACTCATGGTTAATTGAAAATGTTTCAAATTCTTTCTAAGCCCCCCAAATTAGTGGGTTTGAGTTAACGGGGCAATGTAATCACTGATGATAAGAAAACACAATGGTCTTGCTTGTCAGGTAAAAATGCTTTTAATTATATGGAATATGAATTAGTGCAATGGTATTTTAGACCTTGTTTTCTTATTGTGTTTTCTTCCTTCAAACTGTCATGGGCAGAGTGACCTAATACTTTATTTTTTTTAATTGACATATTATTCACACATTTTTAATTTTACTCTTTTAAGGAGTACACTTCAATGACTTTCAGTGTATCCACATAAACGTACAGTTCCCAAGACTATCTAATTCATTTTCATCATCCCCAAAGAAATCTCACACCTATTAGCAATCACTCTCATTGTTCCTGACCCTAGTCTTTGGCAACCACTGATCTATCTCTATGGATTATTCTATTCTGAAAATTTCATGTAAATGGAATTGTATAATATGTGCCTCTTTGTGTCTGGCTTCTTTCACTAAGCATAATGTTTCCCAGGCTCATCCATGTTGTAGCATGTATCACTAAGTCATTCCTTCACGGCTGAATAACATTCCATTGTATGGACATATTGGTTTTTTTATCCATTCATCAGTTGATGGACATTTGGGTTGTTTCACTTTTGGGCTATTACACATAATGCTGCTGTGAAAACCTATGCACAAATTTTTGTCTGAACATTTTTTAAAATTAATAGAGAGGTTTTAGGTTTACAAAAAAATTGAGCTCAAAGAACAAAGAGTTCCTATATACACCCTCTTCCCCACTACTCACCACCACACAGAATTTTCCTTATTATTAAGATGTTGCATTAGTGTGGTACATTTTGTTATAATTGATGAACCAATGTTGATACATTATTATTAACTAAAGTCCATGCTTTACCTTAGAGTTCACTCTTTTTGTTGTATGTTCTATGGTTTTGCTAAATGCCTAATGTCATGTATGCACATTTGTGTTATCATATAGAATAATAGTTTTACTGCCCTAAAAATCTTCTGCACTCCACCTCCCTCCTTCTCTTTGCCTTTGCTCTTTCCTTTTCTTCCCCTGAATCCCTGGAAACCACTGATATTTTTACTGTCTCCATGGTTTTGTCTTCTCTAAAATTTAATGGAGTTGAAATCATTCAGTCTGTAGCATTTTCAGGCTGGCTTCTTTCACTTAGAAATATGCATTTAAGGTTCCTCCATGTCTTTTCATGGTTTGATAGCTCATTTTTATCACTGAATAATATTTCTTTATATAGATGTACCATTGTTTATTTATTCACCTGTTGAAGGACATCTTGTTTGCTTCCAATTTTTGTCAATTATGAATAAACATTCATGTGCAGGTCTTTGTCTGGACATGTTTTTAGCTCACTTGAGTAAATACCTGAGAGTGTGATTGCTTTATCATATAGTAAATTACGTTCAGCATTATAAGAATCTGCCAACTGCTCTTCCAATGTGGCTGCTCCATTTTTCATTCCTGCCAACAAAGAATGAGAGTTCCTGTTGCTCTGTACCTCCACCAGCATTTGGTGTTGTCCATCTTTGGGATTCTAATAGTTATTCTAATAGTGTGGGAAGGAATTTCACTGATGTTTTAATTTACAATTCCATAATGCCATATGATGTTGAACATCTTTTTATATGCTTATTTTCCATCTGTGTATCTTCTTTGGTGACATATCTGCTCATATATTTTGCCCAGTTTTTAATTGGAGATTTTGCCTTCTTACTGGCAAGTTTTAATAGCACATATCCTTTTAATTTTCATGGGTATCTGCCTAGAAGTGAAATCCTGGGTCATGTAGTAACTATGTTTAACTTTTTGAGGAATTTCCAAACTTTTTCAAAGCAGCTATGCCACTTTATCACCAACAATGTATAAGGATTTCAATTTCTCTACATCACTGACAGCACTTGTTATTGTCAGTCTTTTTGTATTATAGCTATCCTACTGGGTGTAAAATGTTATCTCATTGTGGTTTTGATTTCCATATAGCTAGATCATGTTTTATTTTTTCTTTAAAAAAATTAATTCCACCAAGCTGTGCCTTTTACTTGGAGCATTTATTCCATTTACATTTAATTAAATTAGTAATAAGGTAAGACTTACACTTTTAAACTTTCTATTTGTTTTCTGTATGTCTCCTGTCATTTTTTGTTGTTCTGCATTTCCTCTTTTACTACTTTATTTTGTGTTAGGTTTTTCTGGTGTATCATTTAAATTCCCTTGTAATTTCTTTTATTATGTTTTTTATTTTCATAGTG
Source organism: Smutsia gigantea (assembly GCA_032199065.1). Taxonomy (NCBI): domain Eukaryota; kingdom Metazoa; phylum Chordata; class Mammalia; order Pholidota; family Manidae; genus Smutsia; species Smutsia gigantea. Next base: position 730,031 of record JAVSCE010004426.1, read on the forward strand.
ATTGCCCTAGAAATTACAAAGATAATGTTTGCATATTAATTTATAATCATCTAGTCTGATTAATACAAACTTATTTTCAATAGCATAACAACCTTTTCTCTTATATAGCTCCATCTTCTCCATCATCCTTAGTGCTATTATTGTCATACAAATGACATCTTTTCACATTGTATGCCCAGCTGCACAGATTTATAGTTATTGCTTTTTGCAGTTTTCTTTTCATCAGATAAGAGAAAAAAGTATTACAATCAAGAAATATATTTATATCATCTTTTATATTTATCTGTATAGTTACCACTACTGGTGCCCTTTATTTCTTCATGTGGATTTAAGTTACTTTCTAGTGTCCTTTCATCTCATCCTGAAGGACTCCCTTTAGTATTTATTGTAGAGCAGGTCTACTAATGATCATTTCTCTCTGTTTCTGTTTATCAGGGATGTCTTAATTTCATCTTAATTTCTGAAGGATAGTTTTGCTGGAGATAGAATTCTCAGTTCTACAGAATTGACAGTTCAGTTTTTGTTTGAGAGTCTTTCAGCACTTTGAATACATCATCTTACTGCTTTATGGCCTTCCTGATTTCAATGCTATATCAGTTATTAATCTTAATGAGGACTCCTTGAATGTGAGGAGTTACTTCTCGCTGCTTTCAAGATTCTCTTTTTGTCTTTGGATTTGATAGTTTGATTATAATGTATTGAAGAGTTGTTTGCTCTGGTGAGCTCTGATTTAGGTTAATGAAAGCAAACCCTGTGAGGGTGGCTTTCCAGGAACGGACAGACAGATCAAATGTTGATAATTCTCTGGGAATTGGGTGTTGGAGTAGCTCCAACCCTGTCCCACTGTTAGAATGCTGGTTTTCATTGTGGTTGTGAGGCTGTTGGTATTCAAGGGTACCACAGAGTTGGAAGAGGGGTATGGAAGTAGATAAAGTTAAAGTGCTACAAATGCTCTCTTCTTTCTGAGATCCAGTCATTTTTCTGGAATATGTCTTTCCCAGGTTGTGGCAAGCCTTTGGGTAATTTCCAGTGTTCTGGAAAGGTGATTTTTGGACAAATTTTCCCATTGTTTTTATGGAGATGATTTTCTGAAGTGTTATTCCTCCAGCCATTGACATCACCTCGTGGTGCTCTAAAAGAATATTCAAATCCTCTTCGAGCTCTTTCAGATGGAATTATGAGCAAAATAAGGTGTCTTATTCAAGATTGTGTAATAAGTTTGTTTCCCAAGAAGCAGACCCTGAGATGAGAATTCCTGGGCAAAAAATATTATTGAAGAAGGACTCCCTGGAGAAACCACTAACAGATGTGTGAAGTAGGCCAGGCAGGGTGAAGGAGCCCAAGGCAGAGTGTGATTTTAGACAAAACCCTAGTTTCAGCCTTATCCTGCCAAGGATCTCTAGAGTATATGTCATGTCTCATTGTTTGTATCTCCTCAAGCCAAGGAAGGTGATTGTTTGGGCTGAATTGTTTCACTCTAAAAATTCATATGTTGAAGCCCTAACCTCTCAGTATCTCAGAAAGTAACTATATTTAGATATAGTGTCTCTAAAGAGGTAATTAGCTTACAATAAGGTTATTGGAGTGGGACCTAGCCTGGTATGACTGGTGTCTTTGTAAGAAGAGATAAGGACACAAGCACACAGAGGGTCTTGAGACCATACGAAGGCACAGGGAGGAGACAAGCCAGTGAGATCAGCCTTAGAAGAACAACCCTATCAACATTTTGATTTTGGACTCTAGTCTCCAGAATTGTAAAAAAATACATATTTCTGATGTTGAAACCATTCAGTTTGTGGTACTTTGTCATGGCAGCCCTAGAAAAACTAATATAGTAGTTTTCATACTCCTACACATGTCAGTTATTTGCCAAATACTGCCTATGAGGGATGTCGCTTTTCAGGCATTTCCAGCTCTCTGTGCCCGAGTATAAAGTAGCTTTACCATTAGAAGTCAGCCTTCCAAAGAAAGTTGCAAGAGTTGCTTTTAGAAACAAGAGTTCATAGAAAATGGGAGAGGGAATCATAGCACGGCCTGATGGAATCTGAGGGGATCTGAGCAGAGCATGGACAATGTCCACCACAGGGGTTTGCTTGTACATTAGGGAAATCAACTTTTAGTAGTTTAAGCAGAAAATAAGTGTATTTGATTATATCGATCAGATCACAGTTTCTAGGAAGCTAGAGAAATAGGTGCTAGGATTGCCTAGTAATGTCCAGTACCCATATCACCAGTAAGAACTGGTCAAATGGAAATACCGTGACAGAAACATTTAATATTGGACATTAGACACCAGCATAGACTCGCTGTTCATTGCTGCCCCTAGAAACTGGGAGTATTTTAAGCCAGAAGGAATTTGGGGCAAGGCCTCCTTCTTTGTGCTACCAGCTCATAATTCAGTGTTTGTCTTTGTTATGTTTGATAGGTATGTGTTTACATTCATATTTAAAGAAGCTGTGAAAGTGAGACTTTTATACAGAAAAGTGACCACTGTTTTACACCAGGATTGACAGAGTGAGGAAATGTCCACACCAGCAAAGGTATTCAAAGCTTCTGGGCATCCAAAAGGTGTGATAAATGTCTACTAGAGGTCTTTGAAGAGAAAGAATTCTTATTTCATCAGAATTCAGAGGAAAGATTCAAAAGACAATAGAGAGGATCGTTGACTTTTGATGATGGATTATAACTGTTGGCCAAGAAGCAATAAATTGTAAATAAAGGAGGTCATCTGTTATTGTTCTGAGAAACTGCGGTTTCCTAAAGTGACTATGCTGCTGTCCACACGCAGTGTTTGCGGCATACAGTTTATTTTTGTGAGAATTCTTTCAGGTTTGCCTTCTCCCATCTTTCCCTGGCTAAAAGCTTCTAGTCCTTCAGGCAATTCTTTGCATATCTTCAAAGATAATTTCTTTTCTGTATTTATTATAGGAGAGCAGATGTCTTTTCCACATGTTTTTCTCTGGTGTTGGGCTCTTTCTTGGTTCCTTATTGCTACAAATATCCCCACCCCTTTTTCTCACACAGGGACTGTATGTCTTTAAAACAGGGACATATAGAGAATATAAATATGTGTCTGTTTACAAAAGTTAGGTTTATTGACTTTGTGATTCCTTCCAGTTTCAGGGTAGAAGGTTATTCTCGCATCTATTCTCAATTCACCATTTCAAAATCTCCTTCTAGATCAGCCCCTCTCATTCCGCATCACTGTCAACAATTAAGTTTCATACCAGGCAGCAGAAAAATTCTCAGGAGAAAAGGAGAAATAAGTCCCTGATCCAATATTCAACTCCAATATGGGGGAATAGTCTCCTTAAAAATCTCAGAAGATCTTGACATTTCCTATACACAGGGAAAGTATCTAGATGGATCTATGGCTCTTGACCTTTTGGAAATAATGGAATCTTCCTTGTCTATCAACATAAATAATATGAATAGCACATTTATATAAAACCTACCCATCAAGGGAAAAGGTAAAGGTAAAGAAATTCTAAATTATTTTCTGATGGTACTATTTATAATGGTTCCTAAACCTGAGGAAGAAATGGACAGATGTACCAAATAAGGAATATTTGATTCCACACTTCATCATGTTAGAGGGATTCTACTTGCAGTCTGTGCTTATTACACACCTTGGTAAGTTCTTAGAGTTACTAACCTACATAGATATCAAAATGGATCAAGTAAGTGATATAAAAATTAGCCCACTGAATAAAAGGAATCAGACATCACAGACATGAAGTCTGGTAGAGTACTGAAATGAAGTAGAAGGCTGACCAGTACATTAGTGACCTGCAAACATGGGGCTGATGTCTAAGGTACAGACTGATTCCCAGGTAGGTGGACAATAAGAGACATAGAAATAAGAGACCCAAAAAAAAGAAAATAAAGCCAGTTGTTTATCCTCCTCTTTAGATTTTTGATTCGATGTCAAAGTTCTCATTGTATGGAATGCCACATGTGAGTAAATATGTTGGCAGACAGAGTTCTAAACAAGCACAGCCTTGAGAATGGTCATATACAAAAAGTTTTCTGCGTTAGTCAGGATAGGTTAGGCTATGCCATGATAATAAACAAATCCTGGAATATCTGCTGTGTAACATGGTATGAGATTATTTGCCAGCCACATTTTAGTGTAGTGTGGGTCAGGCAGCTCTCCTCAGCAGCCCTCTTCCAACTGGTGACTCAGGGACCTAGAATTTTTCTACACTGAGGCCCTATCATGTAGAACAAATGGCTCCCAGTGGATCCAGTGAAGGAGAAGAGAGGCTGGGAGAACGTGAAGCATGGTTTAAAACAATTTGCCTCTTTTCTAGCTGCAAACCATGGATTAGAGCTCAGGGAGATTGCCCCAACCTTTGTATGATCATGGCTGGCGGTCTGCCATGTGCTCTGGAGGAAGATATAGAGGCATTATGTCTGCCTCAGTATATTTTTTTATTTTGGTATCATTAATGTACAATTACATGAGCAACATTATGGTTACTAGAGTCCTCCCATTATCAAGTCCCCACCACATACCCCATTACAGTCACTGTCCATTGGCATAGTAGATGCTCTAGAACCACTACTTGTCTTCTCTGTGTTGTACTGCCTTCCCTGTTCTGCCTCACTTTTTGAGATTATGAGGAAAAAATACTGCATTGCCATGTGGCACGTGTGTAGAAGTCTCTGGAAAGGGTTTGTTGCCAAAGTAAAGAAGAACTGTACTGGTGGTGGGAGGCAGAATAATCTGATGGCTCAGCTTTAAAAAATATATTAGCACTGAATGTTCCTAACAGAGTTATGAACTCCTTGAAGCAGTAAACATCTCAGACCTCGCAGAGAGAAAAGTACATAGAGGAAAAAAGAATGATTTGGGCATACACTATTAGAATTTCCATATTAAGAATGAATTCATTTTAGTCATAGGATTTCCACATCCATTGTTACCAGCTTGACACTCTTTGGGCTGAGTTCTTAGCCTCCATTCAAGGGTTCAATATAATCTCTATGGTTATTTCCATTTCCGTCATTCAGAGATGCTATGGTTTTTTCCACACTTGGTGGTAGATTTGAGATAAACTAGGTGCTAGGAGATTTTTTTATTTGGGAAGCAAATTGTTGAATAGAAACAGAAGACTATTTTCCAATCTCCTGTGTCTTATTCATCAGCACTGGATTTTTAAAGATTCCATTTGCCATCTGTTCTTTCCTTTACTTCAATGATCATACATGCATATGTTTTCCTCTTATTGAAATACTGATTTGTTCTCTGGAGTGGCAGATTCAGGAGATGAAATTCACATTCTGAGGGATCTATAAACCCTGATCTCTGTCATTTTGTTTCTTTTCTTGTAATATTGTTACTCTCTTGATTTACAATTTGTTTATTTTAGAAAAAGGGAGGGTAGATTTTGCATAAATACAAACTAAAGAATATCATATTATATGAAAGTGACTTTTTAAACCCAAATTTCACCAAGTAAATTACCTCTGTGATGACCCTATTTCCAAGTAGGGTCATGTTCTGAGGTGCTGGAAGTTAGGATTTCAACACCTCTTTTTGGAGACACATTGACTATTCAATCACCATGTACATTTTATGGTTGCTTGTTGCTAGAAGTGGTTCAATCCATATGGAAAGTGTTTGAAAAGTATAAAAGATTTTAACACAAGCAGGGTGTTAGCATTATTGTTATTAGAAAGGGCAGTCCTTTATTTACAAGTGAACCTGAACACTGACTAGATTATGTACCAGTTTAATTTAAACAAAATGCACTCGTAAATGAATTTCAGTCTTTAGGCTACTATTAACTGTTTGCCTCAGTTTTTCTGCTGAGAAGAACTTCTGTAATTCTGTTTTCAATAAAGAATAATCAGTCCTGAAAACAGGTTTTGCTTAGAGTTAATGAATCCTAAATGGAATGAGCTCATTTTGCCACTGCTAAGTCAGGGACACAGCGATGTGTTGTGCCCCAGTCCTCACTGTGCAAATCACTGTATTACTTTGCCCATCTCCATAAAGAGATGACCATTCCCACATCAACCTCAAAAATCAGAGAAACCACAAAAATGATTATCTTAATCTTCTTTTGTTATGATAGTTTCAAAGAGATAGACCCTTGGAAAGCCTCAAGGAGTAGCATTCTTGATTCTCATGCTGTGACATGGTGACAAGACATCGAACCTGCAAGCATGGTTTTTCTCTGATCAAATCAAAGTCAGGGATGGGGAGAAGTCTCCGGATGGGAATGGAATCCCTAGTAGTGATTACAGTTGTTGTTGCAGGAGTGGATGACTTATAGCTTTAGAACAACACTGAAGCTTTGAAAGCAAACAAACAAACAAACGGAAAAATAGGAGACAGTGGAGCTTACTCTTGGCAATCCCAGTGCTGGCTAGCTCCCAACAACGTGTTGGCCACTTAGGATAGAGATTAATAAGGGGCAGTAAGGCTTAAGATCTCGGAGAACCTCACAAGATAGGTCTGTGTACGCCCGGTTTGAACTAACCCACAGGACGAAGGCCTTAACTCCTGAATCGCTAACTCACAGTTAAATTTCACAGCCCTTCCATGTCATGTCAACTGAACAGCATTCGAAGTGTATGGGACAGAGGCAGTGGTCCTTATGCAGGTCTGGGTTGGCCCTCATTTGCCGTCTTCTTGATGCTAGAGCTGGTAACAAAAAAGCAGCCGTGCAGACTCGGGTGACAGTGGCGCTGGTGGAGCGTATTTATTGACGCCGTCCGAGAGTATATGGAAGCCATCTTTTCACCGGGCAGCACTGCATTTCAGCGTCCCAGATGAGTGCAGCTTTGCTCACCGCAAGGTAAGAGAGCAGCAATCCACTTTCCCCTCCCAACCCTCTAGTCAGAACCAGAAGTATGATGTTATTGTACTAATTTGCCGATGTTGCCTTTTAAAGTAAACTCTTAAGGACTGTGTTTTGGAAAGGATGGCAAAAGTAATATGTGGGTGGTCCTCGAGTCTCCGTGCCTGACTTTTTTTTGTGTATTCTTTCTGCAAGAGCTGAGAGATTTTAATAGATAATAGAAAACTAAATAGAAACATCATCTAATAAGCACGATGTGTGCTGTCACTGTGAATTCAAACATAATGAACAATGATGGAACGATAATGGTTGTGCACAGAGGTCGGCCATGTGCCCCTTCTGGATGACGCTTCCTTAAATACGGATGCCATGAGCCAGCCAACAGCACTCCAGGTAATCAGATTTTCTGCTGCTCTCAGACTCTCAGAGGGGTTTTAGCTTTTTCAGTTAGTTGAATCATAAAAATGAAATCAGATCCTAAAGGGATTTTATAGATGTGGATGCAGTGGCAGAGAAGAAAGGAGAGAAGACAAGGGGAGAGAAAGGGAAGGCAAAAGAGGGAAGAGAAGGAAACGCTGATGCTGTTTTTCCCTAGACCATGGGAAGCATCTTCTGAATTAGGAACAGTCTGTTTACCACTCCTCCACCCCGTCCAAAGACAAATTAACTTCTGCTATATAAAGCTGGTATACTAATGGCACACAGTATATTTAAGGGGCTGTTCTTCTCTGTATAACATTTGAATATCCCATTAACACCCAAACTTCAAAGTATTCTGATATGTAAGCAAAGCCAAATCGGTTCTTCTATTGTATTCTGTAAGATCGGTTCATGTATTTAGCTCATTTGACAACTACATAATATTTAGTCTTAAGGAACTGACAGACTGCAGAATTTGTTCTGAATTTTCCAATGGACTAGGAGAGGTACAGGGGAAACCCTCTTTTGAAGTAGAAAGAACAGTAGATTTGTATCAGATGATACAGGTTGGAGTATCAGCTCTATTACTTACAGTCTTGAACAAGGCTCCGAAGCCCTCAGACACATACTTTTTCTTACTCATTGATACGGTGGGGATGGGAGTGAGAAGTAGATGAGATTATGTAAGTTAGAACCCTTTGTGAACTAGAAGACAGTAGATCCTGCCACTCACTGACCGATGTGTGGAACGGCAATGGCTGTAGCATCTAGGAGCTTGTGAGAAATGCAGAATCTCAGGCGCAGACCCAGCTTCCGAATTCGAATCTGCACTTCAAGAAGACCTGCAGGTGATTCAAATGCACATTAGAACTTGAGAATTATTTTGCTATGTATATAATTAAGTCTGAGTGTCTTGTAAAAAATATTAAAAAATAATAATGCTTTGAAAAACCTAAACTATATGTTGGATAAAAATCTTATAATCTCTTGAGAAAAGATTAATGACAAGCCTCATGCAAAAAAGAAAAAAAAATCTGATCCAAACACCAAAAAAAAATTTTTTTAATCCAGAAAGAATACATGTTTTTCCAAGGTATGTTCTAGGATTCATAAACAGTAAGCACAAACCATCCACCTTTTATTTTAACTTTTCTGTAGCATGAGCATCATTGACAAGCGTGACGTCCATGAAAGTGTACCATGATCTAAAGGTTTATTATATTACTGCGACAATGGTGAGGAAGGAAATGCATTTATAGATTATAAAAGATTTCCCACCACACATGTTGAAATATATTCTTTCATTATACTCAATAACTAGAAGACTTAAACCCTAATCCTTGCAAATTCTGATAATCCATGCCTCTTATTGCACTTACCTTGCAATAACAGCAAGAACTTTCTTACAGTGGCCAGGTATGACAGAAGTGTGGAAAACTTCAATTCCAAACAGAAAGAGGTGCTGAAATTTCCATTCTTTTTCCAAATGAGATGGTTGATTCAGAGGAAAGGAAAGGAAATGGGAGGAAATGCTTTTTGATTCAATTTTTTAATCATGTGAAGTATGGGGGAAAATATAACCTGTTTACTTCTCAGATCACTTTGATATGTACCCCCTACAGACTGAAAATTCTAGATTTTAGCAGGATTTGGGAGGTACAGGGAATGTGTAGCAATGACACACACTCTGAAATAAATAAGGTTTGAAATTAACCCGGTTAACAAAAAATAGCAAAACTTGTCATTTTCCATCATCAACTGAGGCCAACAGTTTTTTAAATACAGGACTAAAATGGAAGCATGATTCACATTCTGTATCTATAAAACCAAAGGTGAATTAAGACTCACCAACGATCAAGTTTATTTCTTTATGGAAGCAAAGACACCTCCCCCCCAAAAAAACCTTTTGAGATCTGAAATTACTGATATAACCAAATCTAAACTATGACTAAAAATTTCTGAGTCTTTCAGAGTGTTGAACACCCTGTGTATGAACTTTCCATACATTGAATAGACAGTTCCCTCCCTCTTTCTTTCTTCCTCGCTATGCTGTCCCCAGTGACCCTTAGAAGTGCTTTCAGATGCAGGTAATAGAACAATGATTTAGACAAAAGGACATTTAATTATCTCACAAAATACAAGAAGTCAAAGGGGAGCAGTTTGCTTGGTGTGTGGCTCAGCGACGTCATCAAGGATCCTGAGCTCTTTCTCACTCATTAGCTGTTCATAGTATGTTGGTCTATTACTAGTCACAATAAAAGCATCCTATCTTCACAATAAGTATCTCAGGAGGAAGGGAAAAAGGTGGCAAAAAGATGTCATCTCACTGTCTCTGCTTTGATCAGATAGGAGAATCCTTACCAGAAGCCACCCAATAAACATTTACTTATGTCTCATCATCTCCCCGGTGATCAGGTGGACATGGATACTTTCAGCCACAAGGGAGGCAGGAAAGCACCAGGGTTATTTTAGTTCATTAGTGGGAGGCAGACAAGAGAGAAAGGGTGCAGGAATGTCATATGGGTGAGTCACTGACAATGTCTGACGCCATCAGGAAGCAGTCAATTCAGCCTACTTCAGAAGTTTCCTATGTATTGCCGACTTGTCGAATGTTATCTTGCACGTGAATCCCTTAGAGATCTTGCTGGAAACAGATGATGATACAGTAGGGGTAGGGTGGGGCCTGAGAATTTGCATAGCCAGCAAGCCCTCCAGTGATGCCATGGCTGCTGGGCCATGGACCACACTCTGAGTAACCAAGTTCTATACCATGCCTGGTCCATCACATCTCTTTTATTTATTTATTTTTTTGATCTCAGTGTAATTACATCTATCCATAATCTCATCCTTAATTTCTTCTGCCATGTTCAATTTGTCTTTATCTCCTTTATTTTATCACTTGTCCCCAAAGGCACCTGTAATGAGATGAGAGTTGAGCACAAATTAAAGTTAGCCATAAACCCCTTTACCCTTCGCTTCCCTTTTTTTACCCTTGCTTATTTGATGGAAGATTGTTTATTTCTTCCCCTTTCTCTTCCTCTTTTAAAACTCCACTTATGAAGGCAAAATATAAATACCTAAACTGATAATTCTAAGTTTGGTGGTGGATATGTCCTCATGTCAATGCAGGTAAAAAGCTCTTTGTTAATGACTTAAAAACAAATTATAACATAGAATGTTAGGACAGCTACCTCTAAGATTAATGGGAAGGCTGAGAAGAATATGTTTAACAAATTGCCACAGAATTCCCCAGTTAGGTGGAAACCCCCTTCTCTAATTAAACCTGTTATTCCTTAACTACAGCATTCACAGGCAATCAAGCATTATTTCTCAGGCAATGCTATTGTTTTCCTGTTTTGTTCAATTACAAGTATACAATAGAACTATTTACAATTCGGCTGCACTGTCAATTTGCAGGATTTCAGTTAAACTGAAGGCTAAACAGACTTTAATGGACTCACCTAGAGATCATTTGTACCGATGATTTTGAACTTCTACATTTTGACTTCTAGTCAGTCGGCTTACATATACTCTTTGAGTATGCTATTTTTATATTGGTCAAAGACCGTTTGCATTGTAAAAGCAGTACCATCCAGTAGAACTTTCTGTGGTGGTAGGGATGTTCCACATCTACACTGTCCAGTTTAGGATCCCCAGCCACATAGGGCTACTGAATACTTGAACCCGGCTAGTCCAGTTGAGGAACTTATTTTAAATTGTGTTTAATTTACATTTAAATTTAACAAGCCATTTGTGACTGATGGCTACCTTATTGGACAGATACCTCTAGAAGTCATATTTTTTCGTTTGTTTTCTTCCATTATTAATGACTGGTTCTGGAAGTTACCACCTCCTTATTGTATACACATATTGTCTAAGAGTCCACTTAATTTTTTTAATCTTTAATTCTTTGTGCAAGATATATATATATATATATATCATTATATACATATAAACTCAATTTTTAATTTTCTTGTGGAATATAAGTGGTGATAAACTAGTTAACTTTAGATGTATATGTAGTAAGAAAATGCATAATGAATATTTGGGTACAGGAGGACACAAATATTGATTGTGCCAGGACAGAGAAAAGGAATGAGGGATTGCAATAATTATTTCAACAGTAATTCTCTTCTGAGGTTGAAGTCATTGGACTTTATTGTGTTATGTCCATCTGAATGAGAATTATTCCCATTTTGCGAATACAGCCATCATCTAATTATTCATATTCATGTCATGGATTAGCGACATAACTTTTCATTACTGTCATTAACTCACTCATTCATTATGCCTACTATACCAATTCTTAAAAGGAACTGGAGGTGATTCATTTATGTCATCGCTTGGCTTAATCAAGTATTTGTATATTTATAAAGCTTGAATACGGCTTACTGCACAGTAAAAATGCTCAGCTGTAAAGAACCTCATGTATTTATATGTTAATATCACATCTGTCCTCATCTTTAGTTTCCATTTGATCATATCTTCCTTTATTTACTTACATTTTTTTATCTTGAATATAGTCTAGAAAGGGACCTGAAGCTCTTGTAATAAAATAGGATAAAATCCTCAATTAAAAGTAAACATATACATTATAATAACTACTTTTTAGAGTTTATTTAGTGGCTAGAAGTGTATATAGTTATCATCTTCTGGAATGAGATTTGGAAATATGCATCCAAATAATTTAAAATGTACATACTTTTGACCTAGACTTCTACTTCTAGATAGTTTTCCTAAGGAAATAATCAAACAATCTAGAAAGATAGAGGGGAGGGGAAATAAAAATATAGGTAAAAGCATGTGCATTATATTTTTATTTATAATAATTATAGATAAAATTTTGAAAACACCATGAATACTCACCAATCATAGCTTATTTAAATATGTGTGCAAATTTGCATATTATTTATTACAAAATATGCATGCAAAAAATTGAGTATTGTATATCATTAAAATGACAAAATAGTGCTATACTTATTGTCCTGAGAGATACCGATATAGTGAAAAAGCAGGTTACAAAATAGTATGTGAAGAATAATCTTGTTTGGTTCAAAACAGTATGCATATTTATATTTGTGTATTAAATCTATAAAAACATTTTAATGGTGACTATCCCTGTGTGGTGGGATTAAGCCAAATTTCAAATTTCTTTTTGTTTTTTCCCCTTAAGTATTAACAATGTTTATTACAAGGATGACCTTCAGCTGGTATGTTTTCTTAAAGCCTGAACTGTGGTTAAATACAGAAATACTTTAATATTATTAGAAAAATAGCTAATATCCTGAGCCCCTCAGTAAGTGTGGCCCTGTGTCTGCTGCTCTGGGCACCTAGACCCTAGATCTTCCTATAATTTAGCTGCTGAAATAACCCCATGTGTGGGAAAAGTTGGGGTTCCTATGGCCAGGATCCTTACCTGAACCTAAACTACTTGATGATGTAACTGGCCTGCTGCTAGGCTACTGCTTCCACACCTGTAGGCAATGAGCTACTGTTGACTGAGTCACTATATAAAGAGCTCTGCCCAGTACTCTGGGCAGAGGCAGAGACAAGGAGGATTACAGACCTGCAGACTTTTGGATGCTGACGTAATTCTAGTGTTCGACCTACTGCTGGGAGAATAAGCTGGGTAATAAACCCTTTCACCCCAAGAATGTTCCATTGTCATTCCTCAGTCTCACTGAATCCATAGTGAACTTGCCCGGGGCTGAAACCCATCGGCAAGACCCCATGCTAAGGGGAACTTCCATAGCTTGGTTTGTTTTTAGCCAGTGTCTGCTGATGGCTTGGTCCCCTTAGCACATTGGTTGATAAATATTTGAAAATTATCCTTATCTATGTATAACTTTTATAGCAACAAACCTATTTTTATTTTGAAACAAAACCAAGCATAACAGAGCTCCCTAGCTGCAGCTGGAGGATGTGTTGCAAGCTAAAACAATTATCTTCCTATCTCTGTAAACCTACCTAACACACTTTGGCTCCTAGACAACTGAGAAAAGAAAAGTGTAAAGTGAAATCCTAGCTTTACATTAGTTCCTTTACACCAAAAGACGTGGCAGTGGAGATACACCAAAGGCTGGAGAGCAATCAGATTAAGACAGGCCAGTTTTCCTACCATCTCCATAGCTGGCCTTTATAGAGTGGAACTTTAATGTTATTATTAGAACTGTCTGGACATTCCAAAATATCAATACCTTTATTTAAATATAGGTACAATAGCACCTCACTTCTCTAGATTACACACCTTTCCATTTAACCTCTGGGAAAGAGAGAAAAACTGGGCAGAGGCAGAGTCTTGCGATCAGTCTAAAGGGGTTTCCAGAGTCAGGATGCTGTTTCAGTGAGCCCACTCTTCCACTGCCCGAGGGCCTCTCTTTTTAGACACCTCTAAGCCTGGTGACCTGGTTTGGTCACTAGAAGCAGATTTGAAGCAGGCATGGTTTGCCAGCAGCCGGGAAGAACAGCCATGGCTGTGACAATTACTTAGAGCAGGCACTCATTCTGATAGGCAAGGCCTGCGTCCTACCAGCTAGTTATTTTGAATATGATGTTCTCACAACTTGGAAGTTTTCAAAGGGAAGCAGGAAAAGAAAATACACAGTCCACTGACTTTTAAATTATGGGGATTTTTTGCTTTAGATGATGGAGGTGTGTGTATGTGTGTGTGTAAACAACCTGTTAGACCATCAACAAGTGACTTCTAATGAAAAAAACAGTAATTAAGTAGATGGAAAAAAACTTAGCGAAAAACCAAGGCATGCCTGTGGTCACAGTTTGCTTGCTTCAGGGGATGTGATGTGACCAATGTGATCTTGGTCAAACTGTTTTATCCTGTCTTCTTTTCGTCATTTAGAAAAGGAGGATTTGATTAGATCAGTTGCTCTCAGTCTGTGCTATGCATTTGAATCACCTGGAGGATTTGTTCAAGCCCAGGTTGGTGGGCTCTAAGGCCAGAATTTCTGATTCAGTAGGTCTGAGGTTGGGTGAAAGAATACACATTTCTAACATGTTCCCAGGTGACACTGCTCTTTCTGATCTGGGGGCCACGCTTTGAAAACCACTGGACTGGTGACCTCTGTCTACAGAGTCTACTAGCTTTAATGATGAGTACAGTGGATTTCAGAGTGTGAATCAGAAACTGGGAGTGGGATCCAACGCTCTGTGTTTTAACAAGTTCGTCCTCAAGTTGTAACTGTATTGTTTTTTCTTTTTCTTGAGATGTAATTGACATATTGTATTAGTTTCAGGTGTACAACATAATGATTTGATATTGTATATTACTGCACAGTGATTTCTGCAACAAGTCTAGATAGCATTCATAACCATTCATTATTATAATTTTTTTCTTCTGATGAGAACGAATTACTCTCTTAGCAACTTATGAATATATAATACAGAATTATTAACTGTAGTCACCATAGTATATATTTCATCCACATGACTTGTTTTGTAACTGGAAGTTTGTACCTTTTGACCCTCCTTAACCTCTTTCACTACCCTCTCCCCTGCCTTGGGCAACCACCAATTTGTTTTCTATAGCTATGAACTTGGATTTGTGCTGTTTTATTTTAGATTCCACATGGAAGCGAGATATATGGTAATTGTCTTTCTCTCTCTGAGTTCACTTAGCATAATGCCTTCAAGGTCCATTCATGTCTCAAATGGCAGGATTTCATTCTTTTTCTTATGGGTCAGTAATATTGTTTAATCATTGTTTATCCATTTGTCCATTGATGGACACTTACGTTACTTTCATATCTTGGCTATTGTAAGGAATGCTGCAATGAACATGGGGGTGCAGATATCTTTTCTAGTTAGTATTTTTATTTTCTTTGGAAAAATATCCAGAATGGAAATGATGGATGATACGGTAGTTCTATTTTTAATTTTTTGAGGAACTTTGATACAGTTTTCCATAATGGCTGGACCAACTTACATTCTCTTTCCTCCACATCCTCACCAACACTAATTATTTCTTGTTTTTTCACTTTTTATTTTTGGTAATAGCTATTCTAATGTGTAAGGTGATAGCTCAGTGTGGTTATGATTTGCATTTCCCTGGTGATTAGTGATGTGGAGAACCTTTTCGTGTATCCATTGGCCATCTGTATGTCTTCTTTGGACAAAAGTCTATTCAGGTCCTCTGCCCATTTTTATGATTTTATTATTATGTACTACTTTGAGTGCTAGATAATGGTTACATAAAATCAATATAGGTTAAATTTTAAAAGAGAGCCTTCTGAATGAATAAAATGTATTTTTTAAAGGACTGTTCTTTTTATGTTGGAAGGAATAGGACCTGTCTCAAACAAGGACATTTTTTAGTTCACATTTAGTTCAAATGCATGGAAGTCCAGCTGGGTGATAGACTCAGATATAATCAGTTACTCAATGATACCTTCATAAACAGAGCATGTCCCATCTCACCGCTCCACCATGTTAGGTATAATCAGTTACTCAGTGATACCTTCATAGACAGAGATGTCCCATCTCACCACTCTGTCTTAACAATGGTTTCCCTCAAGAAGGCCACCAGAGGCCTTTTAGGGTACTTATCTCCTTATTTATTTCCAGCAAGGAAAGGGAGAAGGAAATCATAATGCCTTCCCTCACTGTTACTGAGCCTCCTGGGTCACCTTCCTGTGCCTGGAACATTACCAGCAGAATGCCAGAGCTGACTCCTGAGATTGTTCAGGATCTGCTCTGAGTCTGGAGATGGGTCTCCTTTCCCTGAGTCATGTGGGGGAGTGGTGGATACCTAAAAACCCTGAGATTCACCTTGCGGAGAGAGAATATGGGGTTGAGGCAGGAAGGACAAAGAGCAGGTCCATTTCAAGTGCTTGCAGGTTTCGTGGTCTGGAGATCTCCCTCCTCTGGAGCCTATTCTGGCATGGTGTACACACGTAGGTACTCACACACATGATTGAAAACACGAAATACCATCATATGAAAGAGAATGGAGTGTGTGCTTTAGGATTAACACCACTACCTTCTTTACAATAGATGTTGAGAGTTGCAGCGTATTTCTGTGACTTACATTGCACCTTTGTGACTGTGAGCCCAGGATCATGAAGCCACTGGTGGGGGTATATGACACAGACATACATGTACTCACACAAAGTCGACCTCCAGACAAGGGTTTGTATATAAGCAGCATATTTATGACGTACAGGGACCACTGGCAGGGGAATGGGAAATAATTACAGCAAAGAAAAGGCAGCCAGTGTATGAGTTATTCGGCGAGTCACTATTATAGGCATTTGGAGCAGGGAAACTGGAAAATTTTATAAAATACGGTGCCTCGAATTGTCCCACGGGAGTGAAGGATCTGGGGAATTTATACACCAATTCCCATCATTTATCTGTGGAGGGCTTGCCCCCCCACAGGGGTCAGTTCCCTGGCACTTCGGATATACTGTGTACACAGGCAGGACCATCTGAGATTCTGGGAAAAAAATGGAACAACGATAACAAAACAATTTTGGTCCAGAAAAATAGATTCTGGTCCTTGAAAGTCATAAGAGCACAATGACATGATAGGCTCTGAGGGATACGAGTGGGGTCTGCCAGGCCTGGTACATACACATGCATATACATATTCACATAATAGACATGTATATCTGTGGGGTTGTGTATGTGTATACATGATACCCAGGCCTTGCCTCTTAGCCTCTCTACTGTTGGAATCAGGTCTTTCTTTTTCCTCAGTACACTGCCTTATGGCATTAGGTTATTCTAAAAGACCTTGTTACCACTGTTTTCACTTTCCTGGATGTCCTACTAGGCCTTGGAGCAAATGTCATTACTGCCCTCCAGAACAGGCCACCTTGTACAGAATCCAGGCCTTTCATGGCCCCATGTTTACACTGAATTAGTATTTTCATTAAATTGATAACCTTTAAAGGACAGCATCTCTTTGAGCTAATGCAACCGGGAAATTAACTTCAAATGGCTGCAGCCCTGTCACGGAGGCTATAGAGTCCTAACAAAGATTAGGAAATGCAAACAGTGACTCTCTGCAGGACTTTCTTGCACAGCAAACATGTAAAAATTTAGAAACCCACTCAAGCACATACTGTTTATTTCTGCTTTAATACATATTCTCCCGTGAACAAGCCAGGCTCCTGGGAGCATCTGCCTTATTTTATTGTGGTACATTTTTACTTGACACTTCAATATTGTCTTCGGTATTGTTGTCTAATACACTTCATTATCTTAAAGTGTATAATTTCCTGAGTCTGACAGAATACTTGGCACTTTGGAGTATATAGGAAGAGAAAGCTCCATTCTGAGTGCTGGGGTTGTCAGCTCTCAGCTCTGTCGGGGTGTGCTGAGGGCATGCATGGCCCAGTGGGTGCATCCATGCGTGGGTCCCAGGGATAGAGTTTGAGGGAGCCCACCTGGGCCTCAGGTCCATGGCATTTTACCAATGTTCTCTGAACAACACAGAAGTCTCAGGAAGAAGAGATCCCTCTCCTCTTCTTCTTCCTTACAACCATTTCTGCGATGTTGATGGAATCAGCAAAAGGGTGGGTGCTGTATTCAGGCTGCTTGTGTTCACAAATCCCAACATCTTCACATATTTATTTACTTTACTTTATATGAAGGCGCATTGCTGGAGCTGGCTTGCACCAGCTTGTAAGAGCTGATTTTGTGTATCTCTTCCAAGTTCATAGTCAGTGATGTCATGTTGGTAGCTTGAAATTAGCCATGGTTGGAATATGTACATGATGGAAACTGGCAGATTTTACAAACAGGAATTCTTCCCTTGCCTTTGTTTTCCTTACTTTAAAAATGTTCCCTCCTGCTCCTTTCTGTCAAAACCATGTCCACATGAGGTAACCACTATTTGATGTCTATGACCATCAGCTAGTTTTGCTTTTCTTAAAGTTTATGTGAGGAATCATTAGCATGCCCTCATTTGAATCTGACTTCTTTTTTTCAAGAATATGTCTGTGAGTCATGCATGCTTCTGTATATGCTTGTCTTTTACTTTTTTTTTTGTTATAGCATTGCCCTGTCGAGTTATGTTATGTGGTAGCCCATTCCCACATATGATTATTGAGTGCTTGAAACATGGCTAGTGCAGCTGAAGAGCTAAATTTTTAATTGAATTGAGAGGTGCTGTAAATGTAAATACACACTGGACTTTGAAGGCTTGTAAAAAAGAACATCCCCTAGCTGGTGGTGGCTGGCGGCGATCCTTGGCATTCCTCGACCTGTAGATGCATCACTATTTCATTTCCATATTCAGAATTTTTGTTTTTCTCTTTCACAGATTTCAGTTCTCTAGTGAAATTTTTTACCTTACCATTGCTTTTCTTGACACATGGATCAGTTGTTTAGACATCTTATCCATGTCTTCCGGCATCCGTATCCAAATATGTTCCTGTTGTCTTTTTTGTTTTTCTCCTACTCTTCTTATTTTAATACATGGTAATGATTTATTGAACATGTAGCACATGTTTGAAACTCTGTGGGGCCTCAGAACGACGTTTTCCTTTTTCTGAGATGACAACTTTGATATGGGCAGAGGCACAGCATGTCCGCGAGGGGCTCAGCTGACTCCAAGCTGGGTTACAGTTTCTTTGTGACTCAGTCTACCTTTGCTTCAAACCCTCCTATCTCTATGCCCTTCAGGTATTCCACCCGAGAACCTGAGATATTTAGTGGGGCCTTTTTCCTTCGGCAATTTTTAAAGTCCATTTTTATCTTCCTAGTGTCATATGACTATTGGTAACTCCTCTGTGCTTTTCAGGTCTCCCTATTTGGTTTTTTAATATTTTGTCCAGCGCAACTTAAGAATTGGTCAATACCTCAGAGACAAAACTTGCACTGAGAGCTGGAATCACTCTTCTTTGGAAGCTTGGCCTCTCAACTTCTTTCATCTGGTGGCTCCAAATGCCATTTTTGTCTCGCAGCACCATGAGGTTGTCAAAAGCTCTGCCGGCTTCTCTGCCATTTAGTGGCTGACATATGCCAGCCTTGTGAGCTTCCCTTTCTGTACCAGGAATCGGCAAATGACCCAAAGGGAAGAGCAGTGTGCAGAATGCTGGACTCTGCTCCAAGGTCTTTCTTTCCATTATCTTGGCCTCTGCAGTCCTGGCTTTCTTTGGTGGGTCCTGCTACCTTCAGACAGAGATGATTTGTTCTGTCATCTGCCCTTTCTAGTTCTCATCGGGGGCTTTGTTCTTTAACCTACTTGATCAGAAGCAGAAGGTGCAAGTTAGCATTTGAAGCAGAAACTCAGAGAGACACCATTTTATTACAATTTAATTTCAGTCACAAGCATCATATCCTATTCTTTTCCTCACTGAAACCCTTAAATTATATGCTTTGAAATATAAATAGGCCACTCCCCTCTCTCCCTGTGCTATCAGCCCCACAGTAGCTATTATAAGAGTACAGGGTAATAGATCATGGAAACCCATTTCCAATGCAAGCTTTACTAGAAACTAAAGCTGTGTTCTGGGGTAAATCATATCACTTTACGTGATTCTCTGATGCCTTTTTTATGTACACATTTGACTTTCTACCTGGGTCTGATAATCTGGGTTGGGTTTTCGGTCCCTGAGCCTCACTCACTGTATTGTCTCTAATCTCTGAAGTGGCCTAATTCCTTATCACTACTCCCAGTTTAGTTCTCTGATGTTATCCTGTCCCCCTCGCTCCTCATCACTTCCACTTCTACTGTGCAAACTACAAGGTTATGTTATGTCTTTACCTTATCACAGGATTCTCCCCCTCTTGATTTACTAACTGGCCTACCCTAGATTCAAGTTCGGATTTTGACCAGAACTATCTTATTCTGCCACAGCCCAGTTGGTGTCAACAGAACATGATTCTGAGAGCTGCATTTCACCCAGGTGCAAGGGGCACAGAAGTGTCAGCCTGTGTGCCAACTCAGGCCCACTGGAGGGGGCTGCCCTGGTTTCTGAAAGACTGCTATAGCTTAATCGGCCACATGTGTCTCAAATATGAAAGGGACTGTACATATTACACTTGTGAAATTTTGGATAAGAAGTGTTCCCTTTAGACCCCATATAAGGAAAGGAGGAAAAAAAATGTTATGTTGAATTATCTGTTATATGTTATGTGTTTCTGTATATTTTAGGTAATATAGAAGGGTGTTTGATATCTTAGTGGTAGAAGAATCCAATTAGCAAAAATTCTCCTTGGCTTAGGCTTGAAAACAGTGTAATAGCATGTGAGTCTTTATATTACTATAGTCAATTTGCATAAATGCCTACTGATTTCCATAGTCATGTATAAATGTTTTGATAACCAATGTCAAATTTATTGAGGTAAAATTTACATGGAGTGCATGCACAGATAGGAAGTATGAGGGCTGATCAATTTTGACAAATGAATGCACCCATGTTGCCCATTCTCTGTCAAGTAGAGAATATTTACATCAGCCCAGAATCTTCAGTCAGCTCCTCCCACCCAGAAACAAACACTGATATATTTTTTTTCTCTCATAATGGGTTAGTTTTCTATTCTACAACCTTATATAAATATAATTGCACAGTATATACTATTTTGTTTCTGGAGTCTTTCTCTCAAAATAATGTTGAGATCATTCATGTTGCATATATCAGTAGTTTCTTCCTTGTTATTACTAAATATACTCTACACTGGGAATATACTGTTAGTCGCCTATTTCCTAGTTAATGGACACATGAACTTTTCCAGATTTAGGTTATTTATGAATAAATCTTTGGTAAAGATTGATACAGGAGGCATTTTGTGGACACAGATTCTCATTTCTCTTGAATAAATACCTAGGGATGGGATCCCTATGTCACATTTCATACATCTATAGAAAAGATGTATATTTAACATTTTAAGAAATGCCTGTACTGGTAATACTCTATAACTTGAAGTCCATTTTATCTATTATTCATATAAACTATTATTCATAGAGTCTTTGTGTAGTATATATTTTTCCTTTTATTTTGAAATATGTATCTTTATATTTAAAAGATATTTCTTGTACACAAGATATAGTTGGGTCTTGCTTTATAATCCAGTCTGGCAGTCTCTGCATTAATTGGGGTGTTTAGTTTACCTCATTAACCATTAATGTGTTTATGTTTAAGTCTACCATTTTGGCATCTGAATTATTCTTGTCCTATCTGATTTTCACTACTTTCATGCTTTTCTGGAATGAACCAAATAATTGTTTGTACTCCATTTCATTTCCTGTATTCTTCTTTTAGTTATGTACTTTTCTTTTTTTTTTAGTGGATTCCTTAAAGCAGGAGTTAGTAAATGACATCCTATAAGCTATATCAGTCTTGTTTCTTAAATAAAGTTTTATTGAAACACAGTCATACCCATTCATTTACATATTATATATGCTGCTTTTGTAATAGTTGAGCTGAGTAATTGTGTCATAGGTCACATAACCTGCAAAACCTAAGCTATTTACTCTTTGACACTTAACCGAAAAAGTTGTCAATCCCTCCTCTAGAGATGAAAAAATATGGATTTTTAACTTATCATAGTCTACCTCAGAAGACATTCTACTACTACACGGATAATATAAGAAACTTACAATAGCATATTTCCAATTACTATACTCCCATACTCCCACATTTTGGGATCTCGTTGTCACATATCATACATTTACATATGGTAAAAATTCCACAGTGCATTTTTAATAATTTTACTTTAAATAGTCCACAGATTTTTAAAAAAGGTTTAATCATATAGTACAGGTCTGCTGGAGGTGAATTCCTTAAGCTATGTCTGTCTTTAATATATTTCTGCTTCATTTTTTAAAAAAGGTATTACTGACAATATGGTAAAAGCTAAATAAGACATTTGTTAGCAATTGATAATGAAGGATGGTGCTTGAGTAGATTATTTATTTTTATTCATCAAAATCTACTGGCTTATTTTTAAATTATTTTTATTGAGATATAGTCGGCATATAACATTATATCAGTCCCAGGCATAAAATAAAATGATTGAATATATGCATAAATTGCAAAATGACCACCACAATAAGTCTAGTTAACATCTATCTTCATACACAGTGACACATTTTTTTCTTGTGATGAGACCTTTTAAGATCTACTCACTTAGCAACTTTCAAATATGCAATACAACATTATTAACTATAGTGACCATATTGTACATTACAGCTCCGAGTCTTGTTTATTTTATACCTGGAATTTTGTACCTCTTAATCCCCTTCATCTATTTTGCCCATACACTTACCCCTGACCCCCCTGACCTCTGGCAACCACTAGTCTGTTCTTTGTATCTATCAACTTGTTTGTTTTTAGATTCTACATGTAAGTGAGATCTTATGGTATTTGTCTTTCTGTGACTTATTTCACTTAGCATAATGCCCTCAAGTTCCATTTGTGTTGTAAATGTCAGGACTTTCTTCTTTTTTTATGGCTTGCATTTATGGCTGAATAACATTTCATTCCATCTTCTTTACCCACTCACCCATCCATGGACACTTAGCTTGGTTCTGTATCTTGGCTACTGTAAATAATGCTGCAGTGAACACGGAGGTGCATCTATCTTTTTGAGTTAGTGTTTTTGTTCCCTTCAGATAAATACTCAGCAGTGGAATTGCTGGAGCACATGGTATTCTATTTTTAATTTTTTGAGGAATCTCCATACTGTTTCTCATAGTTGCTTTTTATCACTTTGCATTCCCATCTTCATTTTTCAAAGATACTTTCCCTGGATATCAAATTCTAGGTTAACATTTTTTCTTTCAATATTTTAAAGATAGCCATCTTCTCATTCTCTTCTTGTATCCATAGTTTCTAATGAGAAATCAGCCCTTACTTTCATCACTGTTGTCTGTAAATATGATGTTTTTGCTCTCTCTGACCACTTTCTAGATTTTCTTTAATCTTGATTTTCATCTGGGTGTACCTTGCCTCTGAGTGACTTTCTCTGCATTGATTCTACCTGGGATTCACTCATGCTCTTGTATCTTTGGGGTTTGATATCTCTTATTAATATTGGAAAATTCTTTACTATTATTATCTTTTAGAATATTTCTTCTGTCTCATTCTCTCCCTTTTCTCTTTTTGAGACTCCAAAGTACACACATGATAAATCGTTTGATATTGTCTCACAGGTCTCGGGCACTTAGTTTTTATTTTTTACTGTCTTATTCTCTTTGTATTTTAGTTTGGACAGTTTCTCTTCAGCAGTCTTCAAATTCAGTTTTTTTTTTCTTTACTGTTTCCAGTCAGCTGCTAATCCCACCTAAGTAACTTTTCAAATTTTATATTTTTCATTTCTAACATTTATATTAGGCTATATATTAGGCTATATACTATATTTGTTATAGTTTTCATCTTTTAAGTTTCCCATCTACTCATACAGGCTATTTTGTGGTCTGGTTCTATTAACTGTTTTTTATCTTAGTGGTTTTTCCTTTTTTGTCTTTTCATGAATATCATGAATTTTATTGACTTCTGAACATTGTATATTAATGTAAAAAGTATAAATTGGAATAAGTAATATTTAAGCTCAGAAATAGCCATGCCTCTTCTGCTGTCCAGCTGGAGCGTGTATGTGTGTATGTGGCAGTGAAGTGATGTGGTGAGCCAGTCAGTCAGTAATTGAGCTGTGTCTGAGCTTTGTAATCTGCTACAGGTGTGTCTTGGTTTCGTTCTGTTTGAGAGGCTGTGTGTATCTTCATGGGTGAGTATTGGGGATTCTCTCTCAGCGATTGTGCCCATCCCCAACCCTCAGCAGTATATGGCTAAAACCAGGCACAGTTGTAGGGTTTTCCTCCATTCTCTCCACTGCTCTCATACTTTGGCAGGCGCCAATGAATGTCCACCCCAAGGGATTCTCTTTTTGCCTCTCTGTTAGCAGCAGACAGCCGCTACCTGGTATTCAGTGTAAGGTCAGGTGTCGGTGTGGGCTTTCTTTTAGCCTTCCTGCATTTGCTCTCATATTTAAACAGTCCCAGTGGACCTATGCATAGGAAGGGGCCCTCGGGGCTCTCCAGTTTTGGTTCTAGTGGTTGACAACTGTGGCGCTCAGTTGTGAGGCTCAGCTTGCCTGGGATATTTCACTTGCTTCTCCTGGGCTGCCCTAAGGCTTCACTATCTCAGTTCTCCTGCCATGCCCCCAGCCTTTGTTGTGAGCACTCATGGAGGCCTGTGGAAAAGAATTGGCAAGGACTGCCAAAACTCCCCTTTGATCTGAGGCTCCAAGGCTCATGAGTTGTGGCAGTCCGTCTACAGTCTTTGCTGAAAGTTTAGTTATTTTCATTTACCCCACACCTAAGGTGACTTCTTCTTTCTTCCATTAGTTAGCTAGGAAAGAAAGCAACCATGATTCCTTTCTCTTCTAGAAGAGGCTTATCACATTTTGGACTTTAGCTCAGTTATATTAGGAACTTCCATTCCCTCATGGGCTTTGAAAAACCTTTGTTTTGTATATTATTTGGTGTCTCATTTTGTTAGGGTAGGAGCAAATTTATCTTGTGATTTTCTATTCTCAACATAAGTGAAAGTCTGTAACTGCTTTTTAATATATATATCTCAGAAGGTCAGAGTAATGTACCTTGGAAGTAAATTGAGTCTGGTATCATTTTCATGTGGTGAAAAAGTGAAACTAGTTCCAAAACTGAGGAATAGACCAGGATCTGGATTCTTTTAACTATGTCTTTTTTTCTACTTTTCACCACTTGTGCTCTTTGTAGCTCATCTGAAACCTGCCAGGCCTGGTGGTGTACCATTATATAGATTAAACTGAAATGTGTGAGGTTGAGGAGAAGGGGGACAAAGCTCTCTGATAGAAAAACCTGCCATATTCTTAAGGAGATGAGATCCAGAAGATGTTCATAGTTCTAGCTTTGGGTATGATTTTAGCTTCTGTTTATGAAGGCCTCTTCCAAAAACTATCAGGTGCACCCCTATGGCTTTTAGTTGGAACAACTTTAAAAAGTGGAATGGATGAGTTAGAACCTCCATACTAATTTTAGCATGTAGTTCTAGGATTGACAAAGCTGGATGTTGAAATGATTGAATTTTATCTTTTAATAAAGACATCAGTTGGGTGTTCATGAAAGGAACTTCATGTTTTCATTGATAATTGACTCCAGGGATTTGTTTACATGGGATAACACAGCACCTGGCCATCAGAATATAAATGCTGATATGAATTCCATATATTTTGGTTTTTTGCATTTAGAATCACATTAAAATAGCAAATGCTTAAAAAATACTCTGGTACCAAGCTCTTGTTGTTTATTGGACCAGTGAAATATCTGTTTAATCAGTTATACAAACATTAGTTTACAAAATCACCTGTGCCTTTAGATTTGACTTGAAAAGGTCTGGGTTACATTAATTGAAGAATTTAGGTAGGTACCCCAACAGCTGTTTGTTAGTGTAAACCACAAATGATTAGGATTGAGATGGCTGATAATATAACTTTTAATATACTAAATAGAATTTTATTAGCCAACCAAAGGTTTTTCCAGGGATGTCCTTGTAGCCATGTGAATGAAGGTCTCTGATGGTCATTGTGTAAGACGTGGCCTAACTGCTTTTCAGAGCATCAAGTTAGGAATGATTCTTAAGGAACTAAAGATGGGTTATGTGAAAGAGAGGTTTTTGAAGCTGACATGGGTCTTAGATATCGCAGCTTTGCTTCTTTACTTGCACACTCAATTTGTGGCTGGGGCTGAGAGATGAAGTGTAAGTGAGTCGTTGTGAGATTTGAGGGCTCACTCGGCAGTTGGCTCCACCGCGCGGCATGGAAGTGGGCGGGGCAGTCATTTTCTTGAATACTTTGCTTCCCTCTGCACTCATTCCAGTTGGTCAATAGGAGGGGGACACTAGAAGAAACTGGGAATCAGATCATAAAAGAAATATGATACAACTGGATTTTAAAAGTGTTTTATAGGAAAGGAAGAAATTCATAAAAATAAGCCCTAAAATTACCCAGCCCATCTCCCAAAGTAAATTATAAATTGATCAACTGTCATCTTGTATTATTTTGGTGACCTCCTATGAGTTAGTAGCTCACAAAAGGCAGGGGGGCGGGGAGGACATGGGATTTCTTTTTTTTAGAGATTATATTTTGATGATAGATTTAAATATTAAACTGTAGCTATTTCCAGCCAATGGGAGTAATTCTTGACTTTTTCTCCTAATACTTAATAAATTAACAACCTTTTTTATTTTATTTTTTATTAAGGTATCATTGATAGACACTCTTATGAAGTTTCATAAGAAAAGCAATGTGGTTACTACATTCACCCTTATTATCAAGTCCCCCCCATGCCCCATTGCAGTCACTGCCCATCAGTGTAGTAAGATGCCACAGAGTCCCTATTGCCTACTCTGTGCTCTGCTGTCTTCCCCGTGACCCCACACACACTGTGTGCACTAATCATGATACCCCACAATCCCCTTCTCCCTCCCCCACCCCTCCCCTTTGGTAACCGCTAGTCCCTTCTTGGAGTCTGTGAGTCTGCTGCTATTTTGTTCCTTCAGTTTTGCTTTGAACAACCTTTATTTTTAAGTAGATATGTCACAAATTCTATATGTGATACAAATGAAAGGAATGGAGTTTCCAAGTTTGCACTATGGGTTGAGTCATGTTAGCCTGTATTTTTAGTAAGTCATTGGGAGAATTGGGCCAGATATAGAACTAGGTTTATTTTTTTGAGGTATCTCTATCCTAATTGCTTTCCATCTTGGCTGAGTGACAATCACCCATGAAGCTTTGAAAAAAATCCCCATGACATTGGCATCAGAATCTCTTTTATTTTTTTAACCTCTC